>QEPC01013004.1:402984-435184 GCA_003113815.1 Sphenodon punctatus | reverse complement strand
CATAAATATACATTGCTAGGGTTCGCTCCCACGCAGGGGACCCAGCAGACAATATCATCATCATACATGTCAACAAAACCCCCAACTAATACCTCCTCTGACCAAGCCTACACAACAGGTCAATGGACACCTCACCCCCACTACCATACCCTGCTGCCACCAGGGTATACTGCTGGCTCCACCCCTCTCTCACTGGGGGGAGACAGCCATTTCCACTTCCTCTTCAATATAATACCCACCCCTCCACAATATACCCCTACAGAAAGCCCACAACAGCCCCAGCAAACCCCTGAACAATATTAAATATTCAACATTAATAACTGTACAATTCCCCATACCCCAACCACTCAGTCCCACCTAATCACACCAACAGGCCCCTCGACCCCCAACAGGACCCAAAGGGCCACACCCTTTGGCTGTGGCCCTTCGACTCGCGGCCGCCGGCATGTTGTTTTTGAAGCCAGCTGGGGCGTGTCCAAAATAGAGGGAGGAGAGTAAGCGGTCACAGCCACTTACCAGCCTTGTTTCTCCCCCAAGTGGCTTCCTTGAACCTGCCCCCCCTCAGAGCCTGCTCTGCGGCCACCATCGCCGCCTCCACAAATGGCAGGTAGTTGAAAACTGACCAGGGCTTCTGCCGTCTTTATCCCGGAAGACGGGAAGGGTCCATGGTGCTGTCGCCATCAAGTCTCTCCCAGCTGGTATCCCCGCACTCCCACAACCCTCAGACTTCACAGCATTCACCCTCGGCTCTCATGCAGAGCGGGCCGCCTCTGCCTCCTTGGCTCCACTAACGGCTCCGCCAACGGCTGCTTCGCCCTTTGGCGGCGGCCTTTGGCCACCGTCCTCAGTGCAGCCCTCTGCTCTAAGCAGCTTACCTGGGGGAGGAAACAGGGAAACACACTGGTGTAGGTGGCTATCCTCCCTGCAGCTTCTGTCTCTGGGGCCAAGTTCTCCTGGGCTTGGCGGGAGAGCAGGGATTGCTGGGGTTGGGGAGAGCATGGGGGAGCGGAGGGAATTGGGCAGGTGTTGCCTGGGGCAGAAGAGTGTGGAAGTGGGGTGGGGGGGTTAGAGGAAGATCAAGGTGGGGTGTGGGAGTTGTGAGGCTGGGGCAAAGGGACATGGAGGGCACAAGCAGAAGCAGCCTTCTCTCTCGCACACCCAAGCACCCCTCCCTCACTAATGCCCTCTCTCTCACACACACACACAAAGACCCGCTGTGCCCTCTATGCTCCACGTGCCCCCTTAGCTCAGCCAGGGACCCCCCTCTTGCAAGTTCCACCCCTGCTCCAGGTTCAAACAATACACACACACAAACAATCATTATCAGTGGCTGCCCCACAGCTTTGGAGCTCCCTTCCCCTGGAGGTTCCCCAAAGCCCGAGATTCTTCAGAGGGAAATGTAAGAGCTGTTTATTTGGCTGGGCTTTTGGCAGGCAGGGATAGGAGTTGGGGTGTGTGTGTGTTTCCTTGATCTTTTGCTTATAAACTGCCCTGAGCCTGCAGGATATAAATTCATATAAGTAAATAAATAAGCTACCTCCTCTCTGTCATACACACACGCTCCCTCACTTAACTTCCCCCCCACACAAGCACCCCCCCTCTCTCTGCACACACACACACACCCTCTCCCTCATTTGCTGTCTGCCCCACACAAGCAGCTCCTCACACGCTCACCCTCTCTCACGCGTACACACAATTTCCCTCCCCACACAGACTGTTCTTAAATGAGACACAATGACCCATCAACCACCCACCCGCCCGCATGCCCATGTCAAGGTGGTGTGGGTGGATGCATCTGTGACCCATGCAGCATCCTTTCTTGACCTCCCTCCCCCTGGAGGCTCCGCCAAGTCCGAGCATCTTTAGAAGGAAATGCAAGACCTGTTTATTTGGCTGGGCTGTTGGCAGGGAGGGATAGGGTTTGGGTGGGGTCATTAATTGAAAGAGCGAGCTCAGGGAAGGGTGTGGAGATGAGGGGATGTGCTCCAAGCCAGGGGATGGATTCATGGCACAGATTCATGATCTGGACCCCTCATTATTCTTTCCCCTGTTGGGGTAGGAGGAAGACGAGGAGAGAGAAAGGCACCAAGGTCGATCTGGTTTTTCCTCAGGTTCTTAATCAAGCTCAGGCTCAAGCCAAGACCCCCAAGGCCATCATCAGAGTTCCTAGTTTTCCGCAACAAAAAATTGGAATTTCTCTGATAAAAAAAACACAAATTATCTGATTAAAAAACCCCAAATCTCTGTGTTTCTGTGACTTTCCGTTACCACAATATATATAGGAAGGAGTTAGGACACCACATTTTATTGTTCTGTTTTCATTTTGATGCAATTTTGCAGCTACCTGTCCCACCAGCAGTTAAAAAATAAAAAAAATGGAGGTCTATGGCCCCCCTCCAAATGCAGAGCCACTTCCCCCCATAGCACATGCCTTTAGGCTGCCCTGCGCTCACTGCTGCCTCCTCCTAGTCTAGCCCCACACTGCTCTGCCAACCAGAAAGGGGGACCATAGAGAGGCTGGCACTCAGAGAAGCTGCTGTGTAAAATCTCAGAGGGTTCTGTTCCATCCCCTCATGGTGTCACACTGTAATTATCGACACATAATTTATATAAAATTATAAATGTTTGCCTTCAGCAAGCACCAATAAATCAACCCCCCTTCCTCTATTGGCCGCCCCATCTATTTTCATACAACACCTTCTCAGATCAACAACATGAAGCAAATTTCACATACAGATAAAGTGGCAACTGTGTGTCCATCCCAAGGTTACAGACGGAGTCTCTTAAAACAAGCTTAAATTCCTAATGAAGTCTTCACCTGAGGGTCAGCTCACTGCAGGCATCAACCGGAGGCGTCTCTTCATCCGATCAAAGTGGAGTATTTCCAAGAGACTGCAACCAGCCGGGATGAATAACTCAGAGGTGCCAGCTTGTAACATGTAATAATTCAATCAGAATGAGGAATTTCCAAAAGATAATGAGGAATCATGATGAACGACTCCCATCTGCAGAAACTTTTGAAATAAATATCTGACAACCCAGTGAGATGCCTGATTGACCCACTCTATCCGTAACATGACCAAATAAAAGCAGCCATTAAGCACTACGTAGAAAACTTCTTTAACAATCTTCAAATCATTTTTACACACCTCCCACTGATCTCTCCAGGAATACTATAATTATTATATATATATATATATATATATATATATATCGGCTATCATCACGAGGAAGCTAGACCAACCCGTCTCTAAGCACTTTAATACTGATGGCCATAGCCTTTTGGACTTGGAAATATTCCCCAGAGAGAATCCACCTATGCACTGGTCGCTAGAAGAAAGAGAACTTTTGGAATTACTGACTTTGTACCAGAAGGTCTTTACCTGGAAGTTAACACCTAGATCTCCCCCATCTGGGATGTCTCTTCCCACCTCCCTTTCAACATCACCTGTCCTGGAATCCTTCCCGCAACAGTCCACTCTTGGTTTCCTTGACTCCCAGCAGCTGTACTTTGAATCCAGCTGTTACCGAGAAAAGCGGAAGCTGAAATGTTTAACTAAAAGATTTCATTGAACTCTGTTTTGTCACTCACTTCTTTTTGTATTTGATTACTGGTGATTGATAGTAGCCTACCAGGATCCAGAGTACACTTGTCTGAAGTCCTGTTTAGTTGCTTTTTAACTCTGTGTTATATATATATATATATATATTTGAGCATGATCCAGCTCCCATTGAAGTCAATGGCTGAACTCCCATTGACTTCTGTGGAGCCGGATCGTGCTCTCAGTCTGTAACCTTGGCTCTTAGGAAGGTCTCCGAGACCGTGCCCGTCGGACTGTGCCAAGGAGAAGCTGTAGCAACGCAACAACACCCCACCCACTTACTGCGGTTACACCCCTCTCCTCTCATCTCCCACCCAAAAACTGCTGCCCAGGTTTGGGTGAAGAGCTGCTTCATTTCCGAACTGAGGTCCCGGCTCTGACCCCGTAGAGGAAGCAGCAGCTGCAGAGGCAGATGAGTCCGTCTGATGCCTGGGCTGCAAAGGGCACTGGGACTGGCAGGGCCTCGGCTCCCGCCCTTGCCCCAGAGGATCGCATGACAGCTGGAAGTGACCAGCAGGGACGGGTCCGGAATTCATTCATTCAGTCAAATGTATCTGTTCCCTCCCCACAGGGTGGCTCAGGGCAGCTCACAAACCCTGCAAGGGCTCCAGTAAAGGGTCATTGGAACAACTCTGTCTCCATCATTTTTTGGGGGGGGAGAGGGGGTCTCCACTGCAGCATCCACGCGCTCAACACAGTTTCTCCTCATGCCCCCTCAGCTCAGCCTCCCAGCAGGCATGGGGAGGGGACGTGTTCCCCCAAATATTGTCCCTCGTGCTCCAGCCCCACGGCGCCCAGACCCCACAACATCGGACTCAGGCCAGATTCCTCCCTCCCGCACCCATCATGGTCCCAACTCCCAGGTGGGTGGGAAGCTCCCAGCACCCAGCCACCCACCCCACCTTCACATGGGACAGCAGGTGGACTACTTGGGCTCCTAGCTGCTTCCCCGAATGCCAGCCTCTCTATGGTCCCCCTTTCTGGTTGGCAGAGCAGCATGGGGCCAGGCTGGGAGGAGGAGGCAGTCAGCACAGGGCAGCAGCCTAAAGGCATGTGCTGTGAGGGGCTCTGCATTTGGAGGGGGGCCATAGACCTCAATTTTATTTTATTTTTTAACTGTCGGTGGGACAGGTATCAACAAAATTGCATAAAAATAGGACAATAAAATGTGGTGTTCGAACTCCTACCTATATATATTGTGGTCATGGAAAGTCACAGAAAAACAGATTGGGGAGGGGGGGGGAGTTTATCAGAGAATTTGTTTTTTTAATCAGAGAATTTTCAATTTTTTGTTGCAGAAAACTAGGAACTTGGACGATGAGCTTGGGGGCATCTTGGCTTGAGCCTGACCTTGATTAAGAACCTGAGGAAAAACCTGATCGCCCTTGGTGCCTTTCTCTCTCCTCCTCTTCCTCCTCCCCCCAACAGGGGAAAGAATTAGAGGGGTCCAGCTCATGGATCTGTGCCCTGTCCCTCCACACCCTTCCCTGAGCTCACTCTTTCAACGCTTGGGGGTAGGAATTGGGTCTAGGGGTAAAATAAAAACTAGCCACAGGCTGCATTTGGCCCCCCAGGCCTGTGGTTCCCTACCCCGCTCTGGAGAGAGTAAGGTTGCCACATTGCACCCCCCCAAAGGTAATAGATGGAAACAAACTAGTTCAGACATTCCCTTTGATTAATTCCTCTTCTGTTGGGAGGGGGAGAGGTAGATTTTAGGGCTCTCAGGTTGGTGGCAAGTTAGAACTATGGTCACTGCTGAATCAGTTTCCATTTCAAACACTTAAGTTTGAAATATTTTATGGTGATCTAGAGAATGTGTTTGCCATGGTGGTCCCCAAATTACTGACCCCCTTTATCCTCTATTAGTGTATGGGGGTGGTGGTCAGGGGACAACACCCAGTGGGTGCGGGGAGAGTGTGATGCAGCAGCTCCCAATGACGGGTGCAGAGAGAGGGCAGTGTTGTGTCCAGGAGCCTGTCCCTCTCTGTTCACCTGAGCTGGGGGAGAAGGGGCTGCGAGTTTGAATCTCGCTGCTACTGAAGATGGTGCCTCGTCCTGTGCCCCTTTCCCCATTTTGTCTGTGAGGTCAAGGTGCCCCTTCAAGGGAAGGGAGGAGCAGCAGAGAACTCCATTTTGAAACTAAGCTCATAGCCGGCCTTGGTGTGACCATGTGTGTGTGAATATATGCGGGGCCTGGGGGGGCACAAAATGCCCAAGTCGGGGATGGTCCAGGGGCAGTGTCTGTGAGAGGGCGGGTGTTCCCCCTGCCTTGGGATTCCTGTTACCCCCTGGCTGGGCAGGCTGGTGTGTTCAGCTCCAGAGATTTCCAGTTCAGCCCCTGCTGCCACCGGGGGACAAGGTGGCAGCCGTCCCCTCAGTGCTGGGTGGGGGTGGCTGGTTGATTTGCCTGAGGGGGCCCCAGCTGGGAAATGCTCCTTCCCTCTGTGCTGATTGGCCGGGGGAATCGGCCCCCGTGGAGGCAGAGAGGGGGTCGGGCTGCTCCTGTCAGTACAGTTCTCTCTCACGGCTCTTTGTCTCTTTCCCTCAGGGAGAAGCTCCTCTCACCAGACGGGACCAGCACCAGCCGCTCTGTGTCTAGAGATGCTGAGCCCCTGACCGCTCTCCAGCCTGGTCACTGACAGTGGGAGCTGGGGGAACGGCCCCCTGTACTGACCGGACTGCAAGGTGACGCCAGTGGCTGGACGTTTCCCAGCAGGGAGAGACTGAGGTTAAGGAAGGGCCCAGGTAGGAAAAGACCATCCGTCCCCTGACGAACAAAATGGCTGCAGAGCAGGGGGCAGCGGCAGTCGTTGGTCTCCCATTCCTGGCACCGCTAGAGCAGGGGGAGCAGCCAGGAGTGAAAATGGAGGAGCAGGAACCAGCAGGTCACAAACCAGGGGAGGGAGCAGGAAACCTCCCTCTTATAGTCCAGGCCGGGACCATCGGGGAGTTACTGGGCTGGGCCTGTCTCTTATACACATCTAGATGTGTATAAGAGACAGGCCTATAGCAGCCTGGATGCCGGAGACAGGGGAGACTACGGGAAGGTGAAGGGGGCCATCCTGCGAGGGTACAACATCAGCGCAGAGACGCAGCGCCAGCGCTTCAGGCAGTTCCGCTACCAGGAGGCCGAGGGGCCCCGAGAGGTTTGCAGGCGACTCAAGGAGCTTTGCTGTCGCTGGCTGAAGCCGGAGAGTCGCACGAAGGAGCAGATCCTGGAGCTGCTGATCCTGGAGCAGTTCCTGACCGTCCTGCCCGAGGAAATGCAGAGCTGGGTCAGCGAACACGGCCCAGAGACCTGCACCCAGGCAGTGGCCTTGGCAGAGGATTTCCTAGTGAGGCAGCGAGAGGCCGAGAGACAGGAACAGCAGGTGAGAGGGGTTAATCCTGATAATCCCAAGGAGCCCAGAGTCAATGACAGAACATGGGGGGTGAGCTCTGCCCGTCTCAGTGTAGGAAAGTGGGACTGCTGTCCAACTAAGAAGTTAAAAAAAATATCAAAACTTATTTTTCTTGGCACAAGCTTTGGCCAAGACCGTCACCAAACAAATTATTATTATTATTATTTTATTATAAGCATTTGTATAGCACCAGCTGTGTACCAGGCGCTTTACAGAACAATAAGATAGATGCGTTCCCTGCCTACGGCTCACAATCTAATAGACACGGAGGGAGGAGACAAGGAGAGGGGACATAAGGAGAGACAAGGGATAAACATTCAAGCAGGTGCAAAGTCTCAGGTGCACGTGCTTGGCTTGGTTGCAGTTTGGCAGGAGTCTGTGGGGAGGGCAGACAGTAAATATTGAGAGGAAAGTTCGAACAGGTGTCTGGAAAGGCGGCGAGGAAGAGGTGGGTTTTGAGGAGGGATTTGAAGGTGCGGAGGGAGGGTGCGAGGCTGATGTGGGCAGGGAGGTATGCCTGTCAAGATGTCTGTAGGCATTTCTGAAATCGAAGCATACACTAGGCTGCTGTAATCTTCCCTTTTAACATCCATCGTTAATATTGTTCCTTGTTTCCATCCGACTCCCACAATGTATACAAAGGGGTGATACACCTAGCACAAATAGCAACAAAATCATCTTGAAGGAAGATCTCTCTTAATCTCCACGACAATAAGCTCCAATCACGGGCTGAAATCAATTAAAGTAGAATCCGTTAGAAAATATCCCAACCCACAAAAGAGATGGGGTCTTCACAACTAATTTCACCCAAGGAGATGGCTGAGATTGGCTCCTCTCATAATCCTCAATAAGACTCATTTTTGGAAGTCTACAAGGAACATGGGCAGAAACCTAAAACCAATAACCTAGCAACTTTTCACTAACAACAATCATGGTGGCCGCCACTCCAGCCTCGAACAGTAGAAAAGGGGCAGGAGTAGAAGGAGAAAGACCCAAGGAAATTGCACAAAATCTTATTTTTCAATATCTCTGTGAGCCGAATAACCCCAGATTTCAGCCCCTTATACTATTTGGGAAGAAAGTTTGGAATTGAAAACTTTGAATGCAGCAAGACTGGAGCCCCCAGCAAACTTATCATAAAGCCTCCTAATGGCCAAAGCTGATTGTGACCCTTTCTGCTTAAGTAATGTAAGCTGAGTGGTCCAAGATAATGATGAGGAGAAAGTCATCACAGGGAATATAAGAGCTGGGCTATTTCTCTGCTTCAGACAAAAGAAAAACGAGTGAGTGACTGGAACCCAAATCAGATACACAACAAAAAACCAAGTGGCTACCGAAAAATAATTGACTTCAAATGCTATATACCAAATAAACTGTAGAAAAATACAATATAAAGAGTAAAAAAAAAAAATCTATGTAGTACGATATACATAAAATGAACAAACAAAAATCAAAAAGAATATGAAATACAAGCAATATCGATACTTTTAGCGATACTTATTTTCATATTTTGTTCTATTATTTTTTCAGTTCTATTCCCTGCTTCCCCTAGACCAGTGACTGTGCAGAGGAAACAATCCCCAATTCCTGCCCCATTGATCACATTGGGGCTGCTCCCAGAGTCAGGATGTTCAGCATGGGTGAGCATTAGATTGTAAGCCACAGGCAGGGACCACGTCTGTTTCTATGTTTTGTACAGCACCAGATCACATGTCTGGCGCTATATAAATATTTATAATAATAATAATAATTATCTGTCATTCACTCCCCCAGTCCCGTTGCTCTGCCTTGAATGCATTTTTTGCTGCTGTTTCAGATGCTGGGCACATTCGAGGAGGTGGCTGTGAATTTCTCCAAGGCAGATCAGGCTCCGTCAGACACCGGGCAGAGGCAGCTCTGCAGGGCAGTTAAGCAGGAGGGTGACAATGATGCCGGCTCCCTGGGTAAGGATCCACCTGGCTTGAGTTATTAGATGCTCCGATGTTTCTGGGGCGGCCTCCGTGCAGGAACCTTCTCTTCCTGGGACCTGAGATTCAGGGGTTGCTCTGTGTGTGTGAGCCCCACAGACCATGGAAAGGAGACATTCAGGGGGATTGTAAGAGGAGTGTGTCTGGGGAGAAGGCATTAAAACTGGGCTTAGCTCTGGATTCTGCAATTGCAGGGCCAGTTTTCTCAATACTTTGGCTCTGTGACTAATTTTGTGGGAATTCCTGCAGTGATTTCTTCTCCCCTCCTCCCGGGTTTTCCTTTCTCCAGAGTCCATGAAATGATTTGTCTCTGGATTCTCTTTTCAATCCAGCAAACAATGAAAATGCGGAGGAGACTCCTCGTCAGAAAGATCCTGAACCAGTGGGACAGCAAAGGGCGTCTTCCAGTCGAGCTGAAGGGGAAGCTTCTCTGGCAAAATCCGGTGGACGTTACTGCGCAGCAGAAAGACAGCAGAGAGGCAGCCCTTCGAAGAGGAGACGGGGAAAATCCTCTCCCCCTCCTGGAGGTGTCAGTGAACTCCAGCCAAACAGTATCCACTTGGGAGAGAAACTGAACATGCACACAGATAATTCATCCTGCATGAATACTCAGGAAACCCACCTTGGGGGAAAATTCCCTCAGTTCAACGGATGTGGGGAAAACAGAAATAGTGATGAGCACTTTGGTAGACATCAGAATGACCACACTATAGAGAGACGTTATCAGTGTTCTGTATGTAAAAAGAGATTCACACGGAGAACAGTTTTTATCCAACATCAACAAACCCACACAGCAGGAAAACTCCATCAATGTCTTGAATTTGGGAAAAAATTCAGTTCTAACTCAAATCTTGTTGCACGTCAGAAAATCCACTCAGGAGAGGAACCTTGTGGGTGCTCTGATTGTGAGCAAAGATTCAACAGACGTTCTGACCTTATCCACCATCAGAAAATCCACAGGGGAGAAAAACCCTATCAGTGCTTGCTGTGTGGAAAAAGATTCAATATAAAAGCAACCTTTGATAGACATAAGAGAATCCACACAGCAGATAAGCCCTATGAGTGTCTGAAGTGTGGGAAAACATTCAGTTCGAGCTCAAGCCTTATAACACATCAGAGATTCCATACGGGGGAGAAGCCCTATGTGTGTCCTGAATGTGGAAAAACATTCATTTGGAAGTCACACTTTATTATACATGAGAGAATTCACACAGGAGAGAAGCCCTATGAGTGTCCTGAATGTGGGAAAGCATTCAGTTGGAAGTCACACCTTAATATACATCAGAGAATTCACACGGGGGAGAAGCCCTATGAGTGTCCTGACTGTGGGAAAACATTCAATCAGAGCTCAAACCTTATTACACATAGGAGAATCCACACAGGAGAGAAGCCCTATGAGTGTCCAGAGTGTGGTAAAACATTCAATGCAAACTCAAGCTTTATTAATCATTGGAGAATCCATACAGGGGAAAAGCCCTATGAGTGTCCTGAATGTGGGAAGACATTCAATCAGAGCTCAAACCTTATTACACATAAGAGAATCCACACAGCAGAGACGGTGTGCTGAAGGCAGGAAAAGATACAGCACGAGCAAATTTCTAGTGCAGCATCAGAGAGTTCATGTGGGCAAAACAAACTGAAACTGGTTCAGAGGAGTGTGAGAAAAAGGTTAAAGGAACTGAGTATGTTTAGCCAAATAAAGAGAAGACTAAGAGGAGAGACATAATAGCAATCTTCAGATATCTAAAGGGCTGCTACAAGTAAGGCAGAAAAGAACTCTGCATTGCTACGTTCGGCAGAACTAGAAATAATGGGCTCAACTTACAGGATGGCTGATTTTGGTTAAATGTCAGGAAAGACTCCTATCGGTAAGAGCTGTGCGGCAATGGAACACGCTGCCTGGGGAAGTTACAGACTCAATTGCTGGAGATTTTCAGAAAGAGGCCGGGCAGCCGTCTCTCAGGGATGTTGTAGCTGCACCCTGCGTCCAAGCAGGGGGTTGGACTAGATGATGCTCAAAGTCACTTACAACTTTAACATTGTGATTTTAAGATATAAGGAGCTCCCTCCCTGACCCAACTTTGAGAAGCAGAGCGCTGCTCGAGTCATTTGAAAACTACTGCTGAGTGTCATGTGGATTGATGTACGACATCCGGAAGGGTCAGGATGGAGGATTTGGGTCGACACTAATGAAATCGGGGATATAAGTTCAATGTTGAGGGTGGGTTAGTAGGCGAGTCTGGACCGTGCTCAGCTTGGGAGATGGGAAGCAGAAGCAAATGGTGTTTATGGGCCACTGGTGAATTGGTCCTTTGGGTGCCTTGGGGAGAGAGAGAGAAGCAGTGGGGGGAGGTCGATGGCTTCTGGATGGATCTTTGGATTTACAGCAGGGTGGGGGCAGGGAGCAGATGGGGAGGCTGCAGGTGGCTGGCTCAGTAGTTTGGAGCTAACAGCAATGTGGGGGCATGAGATGGATGTTGGAACTTTGATCGTTTGGGGGTCAGGACTGGCAGGCGAGAAGGATGGGAGGGAGATTTGTTTGGGGTGTGAATGGGGCTGGGGGGAAATTTGCTGTCTGCAAATGTTTTGATTTCTGATGCCATTGGGGACACAGGGCCAGAGATGTTCATATCATATTTGCCATGAAAGAGTGAAAATAATCCACCTCCCCAAATGCAGCCTCTTTCCTCCAGCTTTGAAGGGGGATCTGGTGTGTCCCTTGCTTTGCTGTTAAGGATCTCGCTGCCGTTGGGTTTCAGTCTGTGTTTCTCCTCTTCCTCTCAAATGGTTCAGGGAATCTACAGCCGCAGAGGGTTATTGCCAAGGGTGTGAGATCCCCAAGTGCTCATGAGGCAACTCCCAGAGACTAGATTCTGTGGCAGCTCCAGACGGTATCAGCCCATTCCTGTTTCCCTGGCAGCGTCTCCCATACTTGGTTCTTCTCTGGGAGCCCAATTTAGGATCCAATTTAGTTTATAATTTCAGGGGAGAAATTCTTAGCCCGGTATGTAACATTCTCCAGTCTGTACAGCCCAGTCTTAGCTGTTTCTATCATCCTGGTCAGACACTTTCATAGAATTCTCTGTCCATCAGATACACAAACCCTTCTAGAAAAACTCCTCTCTTTTTCTCCCAGAATTATTGTTTATTGCTGGTGTAACAAATTATTTCCAGGTTAAAAGCCAATAATTCTGTCTCCTCTCCTGCTGTCTCCTAATATTTTTTACACCTAATTTTGTTGTTTTGCTAAAACTCTTTCAACATGTAATAAAATTTCCATTTTCTCTGTTCTTTTATTTGTCCTGGTTCTGTAATTAGTGTTCCTATTTATCTGTAATGTTTTATAATAATCGTGAGGATGTCATCTCACTTGAAGAGAAAGGCAAAAGTCCTGTTGTGGGATGAGGAATTGTGCCAGCATCTCAGAGAAATAACAGGAGGGCTGTTTCCTAGAGATGTCCTGCAGCATTCTGTCACAGTTATGAGTTATGATATAGACTGAATGCCTGTAATCTCAGCACTGATAGATTTCTGACACAGCGTTATGAAACCTAAAAGTGTTGGGTGTCTCTATGATCCGTTTAATGCAGGAGTGGCTGAAAGGTAGATTGCAATCTCCTGGTAGATCACAAGCTAGTCTCCAGTAGATCATGGTGTGGGGAGGGAGATTGCCTCTGGAGAGGAGAGCAGGACCGGCGCCCATGGAGCGTCACTGGGGAGGAGCCGGACTAGGAAAGCTCCTGCAGTGCGGCAGGGAGACTCTCTCTAAAGGGGAGCGCCCCTCTGCATTCCTGAGACCAGTCACTGAGGTGCCCCAAGAGCTGGGAGGCAGTGGGAGGGGTCTTGGTCTAGAGAGCCCGAGTCAGCGGGAAGGGGTCCTGATAGATCAGCTGACATTGACAACTGGATCAAGTGGATCACATGTAGCATAAGTCTCGCCGCCCCCTCGTGTAACATGTTAAACACCATAGTATTGATTGTATTGTATGAGTTGTTGATTGTTTGGGCCAGAGTCAAAATAATGGTAAAAGCTGATGAAATTGTATGGGAAGTAATTCAAGATAACTGAGGCTTGGCCTGACCAATTTACCTGCTGGAATATGCATTAAGGGCCGTACATACCTACCTGCCTACATGCTACCTGGTGGGTAAGCAGGATTGGCCAACACTTAACAGTGCCACGCTGGAAATATATCACAGTCCGAGACAAAGAAGTGGGCTAGAATATTTAAAGGATCCTTGTTCTTCCTCAAGAGCTTGTGGCCAACGTGTGAAGATCAGCAGCCAACCTCTCTGGCCAACATGGCAGACAGGGCTTTTGTTCTGAAACGTTTCAAGACAGACCTGAACTAACAGAACATCATGAACTTTGGGAATTTATGATCTGGTAAGAGTTTTGCCAGGAAAACTTGTAAGTCAAGCCAGCATCGCTTATCATTTTTCTTTTAGTTAATTTGGGCAACTTTTGTATAAACTTTGATACTTATTGACAATTTAAAACCTTTTTATAAACTTTCTCTGTATAAGTTCCAGTCAGTGTATTACTGGAACGGACCAAAGACAGTGTTGAGGGACTTCTCAGTCATACTGACCTGAAGTGTATGATAAATTTATGTAACTAAACTACCTCCAAGATATAGGTGACAAGGAGACTGGCTCACTCTGGGATTGAGCGATAGCCATCGCACCCTAACACTGCTTAATCTGTTACTGCTGGTCTGGGGGGGGGTCACTGGATGAAGGCTTGGAGTCCAGGATGGACTTGTTAGATCTGAAACGCTGCAGTGGGTGGAGGGTGCCTGAGATGGGGGGACAGGTGGTTTGGTTTCTGACTGGAGACAGGTTGATGGTGGAGGATCCATACTGAGGTGAGGACAATGAACCCAGAGGGATGGCTTTCATGCCTTGGCAGAGGGGTTGATGGGTGTAGCATGCCTGTTGTGAGCACACTGGCTCAGGTTCTGAGGGTAGGCTGGTGTCTTCTGTGTTGTGGTGAAATAGCTCTCCAGTGATGATGGGTTTCATGGGTTTATTCTACACCCCCAGGGCAGGCAGTGGCCCCCAGAAGGCCTAGCTCTCAGAGCAGGGCCTCTCCACACAACCCGCTCCCCCTGGAGATGAGGCCTCTATCTCACATACTTCAGATGCCAGGAAGTTTCCAAGCTGGGTTTGGGATGGGCCTGTCATTTATTTATTTATTTTATTTAAGACATTTTTAACCCACCCATCCGCTCTGGGCGACGCACAACATCAAATAACAAAAATATTAAAACAGTTATAAAATACACTGGTAAAATACATAACAAAGGGAAGGGTGTGGTGGAACCAGCCCCGCCAGAGAGCCACCGTGCCCTGCCCGCTCCCGAGGACTACTCACCTGTCAGCTGTGTCTGAGTGGGGGCGGAGTCAAGGACCTGCGGGAAAAGAAAAGAGCCCGGTGAGGCTACGGCAGTGCCTAGGTGCATGCCTAGGCCACGCGCGAAAGGGTGCATGCCCTTTTGAGTGCCCCGGAGTGTGGGCCAAGGACCCTGCTCCTGTTAGAACTGCACTAGCTGTTGGGCTCAGGTGCTCTCTTTGTTTTTTGCTGTTGAGCGTGTCCACCGCTAAGAGGAACAGACTAGAAGCTTTGGGTAGTCCAACGCTTGCACCTAAAGCAATTAAGCAAAGAAGAATCAACAGCTTTCTCTCTTACAACCCTGCCGGGTATCCTTCTGCAGTGAGTTCACCTACGCTTCTTGCCACACCTGCCAGCGCCTATGGTCTGCAGACTTGTATATTACCTGAGAATGATGAAGACTCTGCTTTGGTTTCTCCATACAAAGTCTCTCCGTTATGTTTAAAATCTCATCTGGGGGGTAACTTTGATATAAGTATATCAGCCGAAAAGAGTCTGACTACCTTTTTAACAGATCATGTTTTATTGACGGCTGATACTTTATGTTATATGTTCACCCGTATCAATCAGTTACAAGCTACTGTAGATGGTTTTGGCACCCAATTTACTGAGTTTACCGAGCGGGCGCATACAGCCCCTTTAACATCAGTCCCTGCTTGTTCTTCCTCTCATCAGCCTTATGTCCCTCAGCTTAAAGAAGTTATAGTTAACTCTGGCCCAACTCAGGAACCCTGTCCTAGACTGAACCTGTTTTCAGAGCAAGCTGGTGCTCTTGAGATGTTGCCTGACTCTCTCATGTTCACCATCCTTCCCCTCCTTGGTCGATATCCACCTAGGTGGAACACCCCTTTGGATGTGGCAGAACACCTTGGGTTGTTATTAAGGACAATTATAATTCGACGAGATATCAGCTCAGTTGATCACCTGTCTATTTCAAATTTTCCTCCAAGAAACACACTTATTAACCCTTACCTTCTGTAATGGGGTCAAACTGACCCCAGCGAGCACAAAAACATTAAGAAAAAGTTAATTAGTGGCTCTTCAAGTTTGAGCTTTTAGGACATTGTCACCAGCACCACTGGGCATAACATACTGAAATTTCAGCCTAATACCTCTTACCGTTTGTCTCCTATAAACAAAAAAGTGGCATTTTTCAAACGGACCCCAGGTTTCCATTGAGTTTGCCTATTGGGGTCAAATTGACCCCAAGCCAATGCATTTCAATTGGGGTCAAATTGACCCCAGCTTAAAATAAACCAAAACAAACAGTTTTCAAGGACCATTCAGATAGCAAGGGGACATGGAACTCAAGGCCACTTCATACTGGCAGCAGCAATGAAAATTAACCCCTTCACTGCCATTATTTTGTGCCTTTGTATCGTGGCTGAAAAAAACCATGAAAATATGCTAAGTATTGGGTCTACAACTTTGAGCTTGCAGAACATTGTCACTGGTACCTCTGGCCATAACATACTCAAATTTCAGCCAGATATCTCTTATCGTTTGTCTCCAATGGCCAAAAAAGTGCCAGGGTGCAAACGCACACAAGGTGTCAATGGAGTTTTCCTATTTGGTTTTACACAAACCTTTGCTGTGTCATTTCTCAGCTGTTCAGGTAATGTTAGGTTTCATTTCTCCAGGCTAATTTTAAGTTTCCCTTCTGGGGTAAGTTTGTGGAGACAAGAAGTCTGGGACTGTTAGATTTCATTTCTTCAGGCAAGTATTATGTTTACCTTCTGGGGTCAGTTTATGGAGATAAGAATCTTAGGCAAACAAAGAAATGCAAACAAGCCCTGAAGCATCCTAGGCAACAAAAGAAATGCAAATAGCAGGCTATAAAGGTGCTAAGTGTACTTAGCTGTGCTTAGTAAAGTTTGACAATAAGGCACAGTCAGAATTTTCATGAGAGAATTTGCCTTTGGGGTGAATTTAGGGAATTAAAAACAATCCCCATAAAACAGACTCTTTCGTGTGTGTGTGTGCGTGCGTGCGCTCCCAGGGCTTTGTTTGAAGGTTTGGGGCCACAGACTATAGTTGGGGGATAAACAGACCCCACCTATAATGGGTTTTTCCCATTGGGGTCATATTGACCCCAAGACACGGCGAGTGCAATTTTTTTTAAGACAGAAGGTAAGGGTTAAGAAAAGACCTCCATAGTTTTAAAAGTAGACAAATGGGAGAAGTGTACGCTTCCTGTGGAAGAAAAAAGAAGGCAGGAGTCCTGATAGGGTTCTCAGCATCAGTAAACTTCAAACCCTCCCAGGTACAGAGAGATAACGAGGGGAGGTTCTTGCTGCTAGAGGGAACACTAAATTCACAGAGGGTGACCCTAGTCAGTCTTTATGCACCAAACGCTAATACATATCAGTTCTTTCAAAAATACATACCCCACATCTCCCAAAAGGCAGAGGGCCTCCTGCTCGTACAGGGAGATTTCAACTCCCCATTGTCAGAGTTGGATCATTCTACTCGCTCACTTCTCAAAAATACCCACAAAAATATTGCTAATCTACTATCCCTATATGACCTGGTGGACGCTTGGCGCTATCATAACCCATCCACCAGGAGCTACACATTTCATTAAACTAAACTAAACTAAACTAAACTGCCTGAGTCAGACCAATGGTCCATCTTAGCCCAGTATTGTCACAACCTGACATGACCGCAGGGGTTTCAAATTTGGGTCCAAATCTGGCTCTTCCAGGGTCTCTGGCAGAGGCCATCCCGGCATCCTACCTGAGACCCCTCCAAGCCCCCAGCAGAAGCCTCCCCTAGGCGTGCTACCAGAGGTCCTGAAATGGAGATGCCGGGGATTGAACCTGGGACCTTATACATACAAAGCATGCGCTCTTACCACTTGAGCTGAAAAGATAAAAACATTTATTAATAAATATAAAATTCCTAACTTCAGTCAAGAGCAAATTAGCTACCCCAATGCTCCCATAACGATTGCAGAAACAAAATTAACGATAAAAGAACTAATAAAAACAAAGCTTGTGGACCTGACCGTCTACCAACAGAATTCTACCAAACCTTCAGCGATATTATAATCCCCCATCAAACACTTTTAATAATATTATAGAGACACAAAAAATGCCCCCTACATTCTACAAAGCAGTAATTACTTTGATACCCAAGCAAGACTGGAACCATGAAGAGTGTAGTAGATACCGCCCAATATCCTTGCTAAATATCGACTACAAAATTTTCGCAAAAACATTCGCAAACAGAATGATAGCAATTATTGGAGAGGTAATACACCCTGATCAGACAGGGTTCATCCCAAACAGACAGGGAATCGACAACATCAGGAAAACAGTAAATATCCCAACACTAATCCTTTCGGCTGATGCAGAGAAAGCGTTTGATTGCTGTGAGCCAGAGTGTTTATATCTTATTATGGAGAAGATGGGAATAAAAGGGGATTTCCTACGCGCAATTAAAGCCCTGAATCTAAACCCAAATTCTCAATTACTAATTAACGGCAACCTCTCGAAACCTTTTTATTTAACCAGAGGCACTAGGCAGGGTTGCCCTCTGTCCCCCCTGCTCTTTAATATAACCCTGGAGTTACTGGAATGTGCCATACGGCAAGAACAGGAAATACAGGGAGTAGCAGTAGGTACCACGCAGTATAAAATCTCTTTATTCGCAGACGACATGCTTGTCTATTTAACACAACCAAAGACAACAGTCCCAAAGGTCCTCTGACTAATAGATCAATTTAGTCTGATCTCAGGCTGATCTCAGGATACAAAATCAATTACCACAAATCTCAGGCACTCATATTAGCAAAAGATAAAGAGGCCAGAAGGGCTATTGAAACACAAGTCCCATTCACAATAACAAACAACCACTTCAAATACCATGGGGTAAATATCACCCGGGACCATAGTAAGCTCTTTAAGGCTAATTTCCCCAGCATTCTTAACCAGATACGCACTGAAGTAGTGACCTGGTAACATCTCAAAACCTCATGGCTGGGCTGCGTCAACTTATTTAAAATGATTGCTCAACCTAAAGTACTTTACAAAGCAATGGCCCTACCGATCCACATACCAAAATCCTTTATCAAACAGTGTGAACGCACCCCTCTTCAAAGCAGTTTGGAAGGGGAAGAAACACAGAATTGATAAACCCACCCTGGTAAGATGAAAAGATAAAGGAGGGATCAATATGCCAGACATAGGCATATACATTAAAGCAGTGTCCCTAAGGACACTTAAGTATTGATACCATCCCACAGTAAACACTGGATGGGTAGAAATAGAGAAACAGATACTGAGCATAAACAACTTCCAGGAGTTATTGATCAGCGGCTCAAGAGCTGACGCCAATAGACTATCATCCCATCCCTTCGCCCACACAGCCATCCAATACTGGCACCAAACACTAAAACAGATTAAGCTATCCTTATTGGCCTCCCCGTATGCCCCTCTAAATACCCCAAAAGCAGTGGATAAGATAGCCACCGAACTCGTAAAATACTTACCAAAAGCAACATCAAAAGGGCAGAGCAACTTTTTCAAGGAGAGGAATTTATCACACTCCAAGAACTAGAAGGGAAAATAAAAACAAAAATATTATTAATTATATTATATTATATTATTAATTATTATTATTATTATTATTGTTTATTATTATAAGCATTTGTATAGCGCCAGCTGTGTTCCTGGCGCTTTACAGAACAATGAGATAGATGCGGTCCCTGCCGACGGCTTACAATCTAATAGACATGGAGGGGAAAGACAGGGATAGGGGACACAGGGAGAGACAAGGGATAAAAACATTCAAGCGGATGCAAAGTTTCAGGTGCACATGCCTGGCTTGGTTGCAGTTAGGCAGGAGTCTGCAGGGAGGGCAAACAGTAAGTATTGAGCGGGAAGTTCTAACAGACGTCAGGAAAGGCGGCGAGGAAGAGGTGGGTTTTGAGGACGGATTTGAATGTGCAGAGGGAGGGGGTGAGGTGAATGTGGGTAGGGAGGGAGTTCCAGGCATGGGGGGCAGCAAGGAAGAAGGGACGAAGGCGGTTAGGTGAGCAGGGGAGATGAGGGAGAGCAAGGAAGGGGACATAGGAGGAGCGGAGAGTGCGTGCAGGAGTGTGTAAGAAGATAAGGGCTGAGAGGTAAGTGGGAGTCAGGTTGTGAAGGGTTTTGTAAGTAAATACCAGGAGTTTGTGAAGGATGTGTGCAGGAAGGGGGAGCCAGTGAAGTGAGGAAAGAAGAGGCTGCACGTAGTCAAAGCAACGGTCAAGTGGATGATCCTAGCAGCAGAGTTTTTGGATGGAAATAAGGGGGAACAGATGAGAGTGGGAGAGGCCAGTGAGGAGGAGGTTGCAGTAGTCAAGGCGAGAGATGATCATGGCGTGAACAAGGGTTTTGACTGAGGAGACAGAGAGAAAGGGGCGAATCCGAGCAATGTTACGGAGGGCAAAGCAACAGGATCTGGCAACAGAGTCGATGTAAAGTTTGAAGGAAAGGTGAGTGTCGAAGACAAAGCCCAAGCTACGGGCTTGGGGGACAGGATGGCTGGTGACCCCATCAATAAGGATGGAGAGGGAAGAGGGGGAGGAAGGGAAAGGAGGAAAAATAAGGAGTTCAGTCTTAGTCATGTTGAGCTTGAGCTGACGTCGGTACATCCAGGCGGAGATATCAGAGAGACAGTTGATGAGGCGAGCTTGGACAGACGGGGAGAGAGGGGGTGGAGAGATAGAGTTGAGTGTCGTCAGCATAAAGGTGATATTGGAAGCCGTGGGAGGCAATGAGTTTGCCAAGGGACAGGGTGTAGATAGAGAAGAGGAGAGGGCCCAGGACAGAGCCTTGGGGAACCCCCACCTAGAAGGGGAGGGAGGGAGGAGGAGTTGGAATTGGGAAGAGACACATTAAAGGAGTGGTCAGAGAAGTAGGAGGAGTCAAGGACAGAGCCGCAGAAGCCTAGGGAGCGAAGAGAGTACAGTAGGAGTGAGTGGTCAACAGTGTCAAAGGCAGCACAGAGGTCAAGGAGGACAAGAATGGAGTAGAGGCGGTTAGATTTAGCGACCAGTAGATCGTTGGTGATCTTGGCAAGAGCCGTTTCCATGGAGTGAAGGGGGCGGAAGCCAGATGGAGAGGGTCCAGGGATGAGTAGGCAGAGAGGAGATCCAGGCAATGGGAGTAGACAACATGTTCTAGAAGCTAAGAGGTGAAGGGTAGGAGGAAGATCGGCCGGTAACCAGAGGGGTCAGAAGGGTCGAGGGTGGACTTTTTGAGGATGGGAGAGACAGTGGCATGTTTGAAGGTGGAGGAGACGGAGCCAATGGAGAGGTAGAGATTAATGACATGTCGAAGGGGGGGGGCAGTGGAAGCAATGGAGGTCAGGAGGCGGGAGGGGATTGGGTCGAGAGGGCAGGTGGAGGGGTTGGCGGAACAGAGCAGAGAGGAGATTTCCTCAAGAGAGGCAGGAGGAGAGGAGAGTGGGAGAGGGGATGGTGAGGGAGAGGAGATGGGCGGGAAGCAATGTCCTGGCAGATCTTGTCAATCTTCGAGGTGAAGAATGACGCGAGGTCCTGAGCAGAGAGGGAAGAGGGTGGAGGGGGTTAGGGGGGGCTTGAGAAGGGAGTCAAAGGTGGAGAAGAGGTGGTGAGGGTCACGAGAGTAGGATTTAACCCGGGAGGCATAGTAGTGTTGCCTTGCCAGGGAGATAGTGTAAGAGAGGGAGGAGAGGGAGAATTTGTAGTGGAGGAAGTTAGGGTGGGAGTGGGATTTGTGCCAGAGGCGTTCAGCAGCCCGGGTGCAGAAGCGGAGGTACCGGATAGTAGGGGTGAGCCAAGGATGGGGGTTTGGGGGTCGAACGGGGCGGGAGGAGAGCGGAGCAAGAGCAGCAAGGGTCAAGGCGAGAGAGGCGTTAAGAGATGGCAGCATCAGGGGAGGAGGAGAAGACGGGGGAGGAGGGGGGAGAGGGAGGAGACAAAGTCTAAAGGGTTGACAGCCTGCAGATCACGGAAGGGACGTGGAGCTGGGCAAGAAGATGGGGGTTGGTCCGAGAGGTTGAAGGAAGCGAGGTGATGGTTGGATATGGGACAAAGGTCAAAAGGAGAGGTCAGCAACAGGACAGTTTCTGGAAAAGATGAGGTCAAGAGAGTGGCCGTCGGTGTGGGTGGGGGAATCAGTCCAGAGGCAGAGATCAAAGGAGGAGGTTATGGAGAGAAAGCGGGAGATAGAGGGCTGGGAAGGTGAATCAACATGGATGTCGAAATCACCGAGAATGAGAGCGGGGGTATCCTCGGAGAGGAAGAAGGTGAGCCAGGATTCAAAGTTCGGGAGGAAAGGGGGCCAGGGGGGGCGGTAGATGACAGCAACACGAAGGTGAAGGGGGGAGTAGAGACACAATACTTCCAGTACTTACAGATAAAAAACATGCATACTGATAGAGAGCATATCCATCACTACCAAAGACCCACCACAATTAGCAAAAAGGTTTTATTTAATCACTCCCCCAAAAAGGGAATGATAGCAAGGATATACGGAGCGCTGATTCAAATTGGGACAGTCAAACAGATCCCATATATAGCAAAGTGGGAGAAAGACCTGGGAATAAAATTTGATTTAAAACAATTGGATCAGATTTGGCAACACATGCACAACTGTGCAAGCTCCCTCGAAATCAAGGAACCCCAAATAAAAGTAATAATGAGATACTACCTTACCCCGCAACACTTTAAGGCAATGTCTGGACCTGACTCAGGGCTATGCTGGCGAGGGAGTGGATCGCGGGGCACCTACCTACATTATTGGTGTGTCTGTCCCGTGAGTCAGCCCTTTTGGCGTTTAGTATGGGATTACATGAAGACAGCGACAGGGTTAATAATACCGTTTCGGGCAAAACCAGCTCTACTTGGAATATACCCGAATATACCGCTAATAAACCATCATCAAGATACCTGTAAATTGATGTCTCTGGCAGCAATCAACATAATAGCACGAAACTGGAAAAATGTGAGAGGTATCAGAGGAGGAATGGATAAAACATTTATGGTACATGTATTCCATGGAAAAATTGCTGCAAACCTGGAAAACAAATCTAAGAAATTCACTACGCGATGATTTACATGCATAGGAACTGTCCAAGGCTACACATTATCAGAAGAAGCGAAAACATACATAGTGGACTACTCAGTATAAGATGAGTGACTTGGCATATTGTTGGATTCCTTTTGTTTTGTTTGTTTGCTACTGTATTATGTTGAAGTTTGTTGTTGAAAAAAACACAAACCTTTGAATTTATAAAAAAAAAAAAAAAAAGGTTTGGCCAGTTGCAAGCCTCTGTTACCACCAAACTAGCCCCATCAAAATGTAAACAATGCATTTCTGTTTCTCAACGAAAACCTGAGGCTAGATGCTCAAATTCAGTCACAAGCAGAGAGGCCAGAAACTACTTTCCACCAGGGAGTAGCAGTGAAGGGACCAAAAGCAGCCCCATTCTCTCCCCCCCAAGCAGCCACCAGAAGCCTCATTCTCTCCCCTCCTCCAAGCAGCCCCCCAGGCCCCCTTTTCACCACTGTTTCCCAGCAAAATAACTAAAAATAACTCACTCACCAATGGGGATGTGTCTGATGTAAGTCCAGCAGCAGCGTGGGGTAACAGCCACAAACAAGCCAGGCCAGCCAGCACTCACTCTCCACCAAAACGATGCAGATCACCAGCACGTCGAATGAGGAGAGCTCTCTTTTAACCCCACCCTCAACAGCAGCAGCTGTGCACAGGCACACACTGCCTGGGCATTTGAGGCTGTGTTCCCACCTGCAGCGGCAGCGGCAGCAGCAGCAGCAGCAGCAGCAGCAGGAGGGGCGAGGGAAGACGCGGAGGAGCCAGCTGATGGGAAAAGAGCCAGTGTGAACAGGGATCTGCCGCGGCTTCTCTCGCGCATGTCAGGGTGATCCTGCCCTGACATGTGCGAGAGGCATCTGTCTCCAGGTCAGGCTGGACCGCTCTAGCAGCTTCTGAGAACAGCCAGCATCACATAGACAGTGCTAAACTGAGCATGCTCAGACCACATAAGAGAAGATGGCATAGAAACCAGGGGAAACGGTGGTTGCTCCATGGGTGCGGATGAGTGGGGGGTGAGTGGGGATGCATGTGCAGCCATGTGCACACCCCGTCCATGCACCAGCAGGCCCACAAACCCACCACTCGACGGAGCCGTGTAAAAACAGCCTGTGAGGAGCCACTCAAACAGAAGGTTGCTGCCTTGTAAACGAGGTTCTTCGAGACGGCTCCTAACATTCTCATAACACCCACCCCTACAGCCCTGCATGGAATTTTTTTCTTTTTTTCCTAGAACGGGTTGGAAGGAACTGTCATTCTGATGGGGAAGAGTGCTTTTTATATGAGAGGAGCTCGAGACCATCACGTGGTCTATTGTTTGAATATGGTGAGCATGCCACGCACAACCCAGTTGTGAGAATGTTTGGAGCTATCTCAAAGAACTTCCTTTACAAGACAACCTTCTGATCACACACATGGGGAGGAGTTGTTTGTAAACAAGCAGCTTTATCTCCCATTCCCATAGGTGTCCCTCCGCTGCTGCTGCTGCAGCACTATTAGCAGGCAGACAGCAGAGGCAGGTGAGGGATGGGGCTTCAGCTGCGAGCAGCAGCCTCCAGCCAAGCAGGGAGAAAAGGAAAAGAAAAAAATGGCGCGGTGCGCCAGAATTGCCACCCCCCAGAAAATGCCGCCCAAGTCCTGGGCCTAGGGAGCCTGCCCCTAAGACCAGGCCTGCATATAAACTCATTGTCGCCTCATTGTTTGGTCACATAAATATATCATACATTTCAGGTCTCTCTCAGTATAATGACTGAGAAATCCCTCAACACTCTTTGGTCAGTTCCAGTAACAGCGACATGAGCTTATACAGAGAAAGTTTATAAAACCGTTTAGAGTGTGTCAATAGGTACCAACGTTTATACAAAAGTTGCATAAATGAAATGAGAGGAATAATTCACTATGCTAGTTTGACTTACAAATTACCCGAGCTAAACTCTTACCAAAGCATAAGTTTCCCAAGTCCAGGATGCTCTATTTGTTCAGGTCTGTCTTGAAACTCTTTGCAGAGAAAAAGACCTGTCTGCCACGTTGGTCACTGATCTTCACATGTCGGTCACAAGCTCCCAGATGAATGCTGAACAATCCTTTCCTTGTCTTGGTCCTTGTCTCGGTCTCAGATAAATTTCCACTGCGGAGGTGTTAGCATTGGCTAATCTTGCTTACCTATCAGGAAGCGTATAGGCAGGGAAGTATTTATGGCTCTGTAACAGGGTGGCACTTCCGCACCATGTCTTTACGGAGTCAGGACCCAATAAATCACCGTAGGCAATTAGCACGATGTCTCTTTATTTTTCTATACAGTCTCTCTGTAAAGGCTCCCATCCAGCCCAGGGCTTCTGCTAAGTCCAGTCTACTCGTATAATGTCTCTCCACTTGTCTAACCTACAGTCTCTGGGCAGCCTCCCTTTGCCTCTGGCTGGCTTCCACTCTCAACGGCAAGGCTAAGTCTACACAACCCCTTGGCTTTTCCTCATCCTGCTGCTTCCCCAGCAGACTCGGGCATCCTTGTGGCTCCTCAGGCCTGGGCAGAGCTTTCCCTTGGGCTCTTCTCCCTTGGACAGTCTCAGAGCAGAGCTCCACCTGCTGCCTCACTCCACAGTAAGCCCCTGGGTTACGCACAGCCTTTCCAGCCAGGCCCCCCACTCTGGTTGTGTCAAACCCCTTCCTGCCACTTCCCTTGGGCTGGTTCTTTCCAAAGGAGCTCGCAGTCTAGCTCCTTCTCTCTCAGCAGCCTCTGAGCTCCTCCCTGCTCATCTTCCTGGGCTGCCAACAGCCCCACCCAGGCACTGGAGGAGCTTTCTTAGCCCGTCTCCTCTCCAGAGACACTCGATGGACGCCGGTCCTGCTCTCCTCCCCAGAGGCAATCTCCCTCCCCACACCATGATCTACTGGAGACTAGCTTGTGATCTACCAGTAGATTGCAATCTACCTTTCAGCCACTTCTGCATTACACAGATCATAGAGACACCCAACAGTTTTAGGTTTCATAACACTAATTCAGAAATTCATCAATGCTGAGATTACAGGCATTCATTTCATATCATAATTCATAGGTCCCTGTGACAGAATGCTGCAGGACATCTCTAGGAAATGGCCCTCCCATTATTTCTTTGAAAGACTGGCACAATTCATCATCCCACAACAGGACTTTTGTGTTTCTCCTCCAGTGAGATGACATCCATGGGATTGTTATAAAACATTACAGCCAAATGGGAATTCTAATTACAGAACCAGGAAGAATACAAGAGCAGAGAAAATGGAAATTTTATTACATGAAAAAGATTCTAGGCAAGATCACAAACACGTGTGTTAAAAATATTAGCAGAGTGAAAAAAAGGAGAAAAATGGTCTTTTAACCTGGAAAGAATTTGTTATCCCAGCAATGAACAATAATTCTGGGAGAAAATGAGATGACTTTTTCCAAGAAGGGTCTGTGCGTCTGATGGAAAAAGAATTCTAAGGGAGAGTCTGACCAGAATGATAGAAACTGCTAAACCTAGACTGGGCAGACTGGGGAATGTTACATACCACGGAATCTCCTGCCCCACTTCTCCCAGCGCAGAATTTCAAGCCTGCGCTGGGGGACACAGGGCAGGAGATTCCATGGGGGAGAGGATGAAAAAAGCCTCAGGGTTTCACTTCCCCTCTTCTCCCCTCCCCCAGGTTGCGCCAGATGGGAGGGGCGGAGCTGCCAGGGCTTGCCTCCCCCCCCCTTCACAACCTGGTAAATTAATGGACCTGGAGCGGCAGTGGCAGTAGCTTCATTCAGCACACTCCTCATGCGGCTTCTCCTAGCCACTTCCTGGCCCCTTGCAATGGGGCCTCCAAGAGTGACGCAGCCAGATGATGTCATCCAGCTGCGTCGCTCTAGGAGACCCCATTGGGAGGGGCCAGGAAGTCGCTAGGAGCTGCCGCATGAGGAGTGTGCTGAATGAAGCTGCTGCCAATGCTGCCACCACCACCACTGCTGCTGCAGGTCAGTTCATTTACCAGGCTGTGAAAGGGGTGGGGAGGCAAGCCCTGGCAACCCCTCCCTCCTGACGCAGCCTAGGGGAAGGGAAGCCTGGGAGGGGAAGGAAGCAAGCCCTGCGCTGTATCTAGAAGGCTGGGGAGCCTGGCACAGTGAGGTGCAGAATCGAGCCCCGAGCCTCCCGTGGAATTTTTTTAGAAATTCCATGGGAGAATCAGGGCCCTGCCCTTAGGAAGCTTTTCCTGATATTTAACCAAAGTCTACCTTTCTGTAACCTGAGCCCATTATTTCTAGTCCTGTCCACTGTAGCAGAACAGTTCCTTGCTATCTTCCTTGTGGCAGCCCTTTAGATATTTGAAGATTGCTATCATGTCTCCACTTAGTCTTCACTTTATTTGGCTAAACACACCCAGTTCCTTCAAACTTTCCTCATATAACTAGCTTTCCAGAGTCTTTATCATCTTTCTCGCCCTCCTTTGAACTAGTTTCAATTTGTTTTGGCCACATGGACTCTCTGATGCTGCACTAAGAAACTTGCTTGTGATGCATCTTTTCCCACCTTTAGCACTCCGATACAGCCTTCTCTGCTGTGTGGATTTTCTGATGTGTAATAAGATTTGAGCTCTGATTGAATGTCTTCCCACATTCAAGACACTCATAGGGCTTCTCCCCAGTGTGGATTCTCTGATGTGTAAAAAGGTGAGAGCTCTGATTGAATGTTTTCCCACATTCAGGACACACATAGGGCTTCTCCCCTGTGTGGATTCTCTGATGATGCATAAGGTTTGAGCTCTGATTGAATGTTTTCCCACATTCCAGACACTTATAGGGCTTTTCCCCTGTGTGAATTCTCTGATGTGTAAAAAGGTGAGAGCTCTGATTGAATGTTTTCCCACATTCAGGACACACATAGGGCTTCTCCCCTGTGTGGACTCTCTGATGTATTATAAGGTTTGAGCTCAAATTGAATGTTTTCCCACATTCCCGACACTCATAGGGCTTCTCCCTTGTATGAATTTTCTGATGTCTAGTAAGGTTTGATTTCTCTCTGAATGTTTTCCCACATGCAGGACACTCACAAGGCTTCTCCCCTGTATGGATTCTCTGATGTGTAATAAGGTGTGCGTTCCGATTGAACATTTTCCCACATTCAGAACACACATAGGGCTTCTCCCCTGTGTGGAGTCTCTGATGTGTTATAAGGTTTGCATTCCAATTAAATATTTTCCCACACTCCAGACACTCATAAGGCTTCTTCTCTGGGTGGATTCTTTGATGTCTAATAAGCTGTGACCTCTTAGGGAATGTTTTCCCACACTCAGGACACTCATAAGGCTTCTCCCATGTGTGGATTCTCTGATGTGTAGCAAGGTTTGAGCTCTGATTGAATGTTTTCCCACATACACGACACTCATAGGGCTTCTCCCCTGTGTGGATTCTCTGATGATTAATCAAGTTTCCACTCAGACTGAATCTCTTCCCACACTCCAGACACTCATAGGGCTTATCCCCTGTGTGAATTCTCTTATGTTTACAAAAGCTTGATTTTATATGGAATCTTTTCCCACACAGTGAGCACTGATAGGGTTTTTCTCCCCTGTGGATTCTCTGATGGCAGATAAGGTCAGAACTTCTGTTGAATCTTTGCTTGCACTCAGGGCACTCATAGGGTTTCTCTTCTGAGTGGATTTTCTGATGGGCAACAAGATTTGAGTTAGAACTGAATTTCTCCCCACATTCAAGACACAGATGGGTTTTTTCTGCTGTGTGAGTTTGTTGATGTTGGATAAAAACTGTCCCCCGTGTGAATTTATTTTTACATACAGAACACTGATAAGGTCTCTCTACAGTTTGGTCTTTCTGAAGTCTACCAAAGTGCTTTCCACTGTTACATTTTTTTCCACGTCCATCGAACTGGGAGAGTTTTTCTCCAAGGTGGGTTTCCGGAGTATTCATGCAGGATGAATTCTTCGCCTGTGTGTTCAGTTTCTCTCTCAAGTGGATACTGTTTGGCTGGAGTTCACTGGCCCCTCCAGGAGGGGGAGAGGATTTGTCCCGTCTCCTCTTTGAAGGGCTGCCTCTCTGCTGTGTTTCTGCTGCGCAGAAACGTCCACCAGATTTTGCCAGAGCATCTTCCTCTTCAGCTCGACTGGAGGATGCCCTTTGCTGTCCCACTGGTTCAGGATCTCTCTGACAAGGAGTCTCCTCTGCATTTTCATTGTTTGCTGGAATGAAAAGAGAATCCAGATACAAACTCATTTCCTAGATTTTGTAAAAAGAAACATTCGGAGTGGGGGGGAAAATCACTGCAGAAGTTTCTACAGAATTGGTCACAGAAACAAAGTCTTGAGAAAACTGGCCCTGCAACTGCAGAATCCAGAGCTCGGCCCAGACACTGCTCTTACAATCCCCCGGAATGTCTCCTTCCCATGGTCTGTGGGGCTCACACACATAGAGAAACCCCTGAATCTCAGGTCCCAGAGAGAGAAGGTTCCTGCACTGAAGCCGCCCCCAGGAACATCAGAGCATCCAGTAACTCAAGCCAGGTGGATCCTTACCCAGGGAGCTGGCATCACAGTCACCCTCCTGCTTAACCTCCCTGCAGAGCTGCCTTTGCCCGATGTCTAACGGAGTCTGCTCTGCCTTGGGGAAATTCACAGCCACCTCCTCGAGTGTGCCCAGCATCTGAAACAGCAGCAAAAAGTTCATTCAAGGCAGAGCAATGGGGTTGGGGGGGGGGGAATGCTAAAGTTAAGGGTCTGATTCTGCCCCCTTCACCCATGCTGAGCAGCCCCCAACTCTGAGAGCAGTCCCAGTGTGATCAATGTGTTAGGAATTGGGGATGGTTTCCTGGTACCCGGTCGAGGGGAAGTAGGGAGGCAGAAAGAAATACACTTTCTACATTTCTACCTCCATTGATAACTCTGTCCTCATCGTTATCTTGGACCAGTTGTCTTAGATTATTTAAGCAAAAAGGGTCACAATCAGCTTTAACTATTCAAAGGTTTTATGATAAGTTTTCTGGGCGTTCTTTTCCTGCCGCATTAAAAGCTTTTAGTTCTAAAGTTTCTTCTCAAATTGTATATAGAGCTGAAATCTAGGGTTATTCAGTTAATGCCAATATCGAAAATAAGGGTGGTTTTTTTCGCAATTTACTTGGTCTTCCTCCTTCTACCCATGTCCCTTTTCTTCTTTTTGAGGCTGGGGTGGCGGCCACCCTGACTCTTGTTAATGAGAGGCTGCTAGGTTATTGGTTTAAAGTTTCTGCCCTATCTCCTTGTAGACGTTCAAGAATGTCTCTTATTGAGGATTATGAGGAGTCAATCTCAGCCATCTCCTTGGGTGAAATTTGTTGTAAATATCCTCTCTCTTTGTGGGTTGGGATATTCCTTAACGGATTGTACTCAATTGTTTTCAGCCCATGATGAGAGCTTATTATCTTGGAGATTAAGAGAGATCTCTTCAAGGTGATTTTGTTTCAATTTGTGCTGGTGTATTACCCCTTTGTATATATGTGGAAGTCGAATGGAAGCATGGAACAATATTGAGCAATGGATCTTAAGGGAAGCTCACAGCAGCCTAGCATACACTTCATTTTGAGGAAATGCCCACAGATATTTTGGCAGGTAGATGTTAAATACCAAGATATTTGAGATTTTGTCCCTGCCAGGTTGGAGCCATTGAGGCTGTCGTACATTATGTTTTGGAATGCCCATTTTTATAAGGATTTAAGAGATGTTTGACTTCAAGCCTCTAAAGGAAAGCTACTTATTTGTCTAATTGTGAAAAGTTAATGTGGTTGTTTCATCACAAGGATTCTGTTTCTATTGGTAAAGTGGCGATATCTAATTGAGCAACAAAGACAAAGATAAGTGGATGGGTTTTAATTATTTTAGGTTTGGATTGATTTTATAGTATGTATGTGTTTTATACATCTTTTTCATTTTTTATTTTTGTACTGCGTACCTTATTTGTATGGCAATGGTCTTGGCGAAAGCTTGTGCCAATAAAAATATATTTTGACATTTTTTATATGTAAATAAACATTTGTAAAATCTCAGTCGTAAGAAATATAACAAATGTGTAAAAAGGGTTTAAAATATCATATATATGTATATAATCATCAAGAAATACATAATCATGTCACAAAACAATAGAAAATCCTATTCAATTCATCATGAGACTACAAAGATTTGTCCAAGCTTGATTTCATAAAATATGTCCTCAAGGCTTCATAGTCCTCTTGAACAGGTGGCTGGGTACTAAGAAAGATAAATTGAATAATAAACAACAAATATGAACAAGAGGGGTGTGTACCTTGAGGCCCATGACTATAAAAATCAATTCAATATGTTCAAACTAAACTATAATGCAAAACGTTTCTTACCTATAAATAAGACGTGGAAGGATATTCTGACAGAAAGAGGATTCAAGAAGATACTTACAAATCCTGAAATCATGAAAACCTGAAAAATCATTAAAACACTGTCCCTAGGCAAACTCATCGGCTCTCATGGCTTCTGGTACCGTCTGTACGCTGATGATACCCAACTCTCTCTCTCTCCACACACACCCATCTCTCCTCCTCCTCTAGCCAGTCTTTCTGACATTTCTGCCTGGATCGCTCATCATTAGCTCAAAGTTAACATGGCTAAAACTGAATTCCTCATCTTCCCCCTCCCCCCCGCCCGTAATCCTTCCTCTCTCTCTTACGTCTCTGTCTTCGTTGATGGGGTCAACATCCAGCCCGTCCCCCAGGCATGTAGCCTAGGGTTCATCTTTGACTCCTCCGTCTCCTTTAAACCTCAGATCAGTTCTCTTACCAAATCCTGTCACTTCTCTCTGCACAAGATTGCTAAGATCCGTCCTTCCCTCACCGTTTCCTCGGCTAAAACCCTTGTCCATGCCCTGGTCGTCTCTCACCTTGACTATTGCAACCGCCTTCTCGCTGGCCTTCCTTGCTTTCACCTTGCTCCTCTCATTTCTGTTCATAACTCTGCTGCCAAGGTCATCCACCTTGCCCGCCACTTTGACCACGTACAACCCCTCCTCTCCTCTCTCCACTGGCTCCCTCTTCCTGAACGCATTCTGCACAAACTCCTGGTTTTTACCTACAAGGCTCTTCAAGGCCTTGCTCCCCCCTATCTCTCAGCACTCATTTCCAGCTACACTCCTGTCCTGGAGCTCCGCTTCTCTACCTCCACCCGTGCCTGCTCACAGCTCCCCTGCTCCTCAAAATGCATTTGTCCCTTTTCCCTGGCAGCCCCCCATGCCTGGAACTCCCTCCCTGAACACATTCGCTCAGCTACCTCCCTCCAAATCCCTCCTCAAAACCCACCTCTTCTGTCAAGCTTTCCCTAGCTCCTCGTTCCCCTCGCTGACCTAGCCTGAATCATAGTATCTTGTGTAACATTAAATGAATAACTACTAAACCAAGCACGTGCACCTGAGACCTCACAAGTTTGTGTATGTATCCTTGTCTCTTCCTCTGTTCTCCCACCCACCCCCTTGTCTCTCTTAGATTGTAAGGCAGGGACCATGTCTCTTTCTTACAATTGTAAAGTGCCAGGTACATTGCTGGCACTATATAAATGCTTAATCATAATAAGTGATGTAACTATAAAAAAAACCTTCTGAGCATTGCTGAGCACAGTTATCGAGTCCTATTATTATTATTATTATTATTATTAACAAACATTTATATAGCGCCAGCAGTGTACCTGGCACTTTACAAAGTAATAAAATAGACATGGTCCCTGCCCCTAGGGCTTACAATCTGAGAGA
>QEPC01013004.1:381100-398713 GCA_003113815.1 Sphenodon punctatus | reverse complement strand
TTTGAGGAGGGATTTGAAGGTGCGGAGAGAGGAGGCAAGGTGGATGTGGGCAGGGAGGGAGTTCCAGGCATGGGGGGCAGCAAGGGAGAAGGGACGAAGGCGGTTAGGGGAGCACGAGAGACGAGGGAGAGCGAGGGAGGGGCAGAGGAGGAGCGGAGAGTGCGTGCAGGAGTGTGTAAGGAGACTAGGGCAGAGAGGTAAGGGGGAGCCAGGCTGTGAAGGGATTTGTAAGTGAACACCAGGAGTTTGTGAAGGATGCGTTTGGGAAGTGGGAGCCAGTGAAGCGAGGAGGAGAGGCTGCACGTGGTCGAAGCGACGGGCTGACCCTAACAGCGGAGCTTTGGATGGAGATAAGGGGGGACAGGTGAGAGCGGGGAAGGCCAGTAAGGAGGAGGTTGCAGTAGTCAAGACGAGAGATGACCATGGCTTGAACAAGGGTTTGGGCTGAGGAGACAGAGAGAAAGGGGCGAATTCGAGCAATGTTGTGGAGGGTGAAGCGACAGGACTTGGCAACAGAGTCAATGTAGGGTTTAAAGGAAAGGTGAGTATCGAAGACGAAGCCCAGGCTACGGGCTTGGGGAATGGGGCAGATGGTGACCCCATCAATAAGGATGGACAGGGAAGAGGGAAAGGAAAGATAAGTAGTTCGGTCTTAGCCATGTTAAGCTTGAGCTGACGTCGGGACATCCAGGCAGAGATATCAGAGAGACAGTTGATGAGGCGAGTTTGGATAGAAGGGGAGAGAGAGGGGGGTGGAGAGATAGAGTTGAGTATCGTCAGCATAAAGGTGATATTGGAAGCCGTGGGAGGCAATGAGTTTGTCAAGGGACAGGGTGTAGACAGAGAATAGGAGAGGGCCCAGGACAGAGCCTTGGGGAACCCCAACCGAGAGGGGGAGGGAGGAGGAGTTGAAATTGCGAAGAGACACATTGAAGGAGCAGTCAGAGAGGTAGGAGGAGAACCAGTCAAGGACAGAGCCGCAGAAACCTAGGGAGCGAAACGAGTCTAGTAGGAGTGAGTGGTCGACAGTGTCAAAGGCAGCAGAGATGTCAAGGACAAGAATGGAGTAGAGGTGCTTAGATTTAGCGACAAGTAGATCATTGGTGATCGTGGCAAGGGCTGTTTCAGTGGAGTGAAGGGGGCGGAAGTCAGATTGGAGAGGGTCCAGGGAGGAGTTGGCAGAGAGGAGGTCCAGGCAGCAGGAGTAGATAACACGTTCCAGAAGCTTAGAGGCAAACGGTAGGAGGGAGACTGGCCAGTAACTAGAGGGGTCGAGGGTGGACTTTTTGAGGATGGAAGAGACAATGGCATGCTTGAAGGCGGAGGGAAAGGAGCCAGTGGAGAGGGAGAGATTAATGACATGTAAAGGGGTGCGTGTGACAGTGGGAGCAATGGAGGTCAGGAGGCGGGAGCGGACTGGGTCGAGAGGGCAGGTGGAGGGGTTGGAGGAAGAGAGCAAAGAGGAGATTTCCTCAAGGGAGGCAGGAGGGAAGGGGGAGGGGATGGTGAGGGAGCGGAGAGAGGGGAGGGGTGGGAGGCAATGTCCTGACAGATCTTGTCAATCTTTGAGGTGAAGAATGACGCGAGATCCTGAGCAGAAAGGGAAGAGGGTGGAGGGGGGCCGAGGGGCTTGAGAAGGAAGTCAAAAGGTGGAGAAGAGGCGGCGTGGGTCACGAGAGTAGGATTCAACCTGGGAGGCATAGTTGTGTTGCCTCGTCAGGGAGATAGCGGAAGAGAGGGAGGAGAGGGAGAATTTATAGTGGAGGAAGTCAGGGTGGGAGTGGTATTTGCGCCAGAGGCGTTCAGCAGCTCGGGTGCAGGATTGGAGGTAGCGGATAGTAGGAGTGAGCCAAGGATGGGGGTTTGGGGGTCGAACGGGGCGGGAGGAGAGGGGGGCAAGAGAGTTGAGGGTCGTGGCGAGAGAGGCGTTGAGAGAAGAGATGGCAGTGTCAGGGAAAGGAGGAGGAGAAGACAGGAGGGAGGAGAGGGAGGAAGCAAAGTCTAAAGGGTTAATAGCCTGCAAATCATGGTAGGGGTGTGGAGCTGGGGAAGAAGCTGGGGGTTGGTGGGAGAGGTTGAAGGAAGCAAAGTAATGGTCAGACATGGGACAAAGGTCAAAGGAGAGGTCAACAACAGGACAGTTTCTAGAGAAGGTGAGGTTGAGAGAGTGGCCGTCGGTGTGGGTGGGGGAAATCAGTCCAGAGGCGGAGATCAAAGGAGGTGGCTAGGGAGAGAAAGCAGGAGATAGAGGGTTGGGAAGGTGCGTCAACATGGATGCTGAAGTCACCAAGAATGAGAGCGGGGATATCATCGGTGAGGAAGAAGGTGAGCCAGGATTCAAAGTCCAGGAGAAAAGAGGAAAGGGGGCCAGGGGGGCAGTAGATGACAGCGACATGAAGGTGAAGGGGGGAGAAGAGACGCACAGAGTGAGCCTTGAAGGAGGGGAAGGGGAGGGAGGGGCTGGAATCGACAGGGGCTGGCAAGGAGAAGGCCCACGCCACCACCCCGGCCTTCGGGGCAGGGCCGGTGAGAGAATGAAAGGCCTCCAGAGGAGAGGGTGTCAGGGGTGTCAGAGTCAGAGGGAGAGATCCAGGTTTCAGTAAGTGCAAGGAGTTGAAAGTGATGAGAAAGGAAGAGGTTGTGAATGAAGGGGGCTTTATTAATGGAAGAGCGGTAGTTCCAGAGGGAGCAGGAGATGCATTAGCAATTAACCTAGCAATCATGATCTGTGCCAGATGGAAAAATAAAGATGTCAATATCATGATGATAAAGGAAATACATCTCAAAAATATATTAGGAGAATCCAAATCCATAGATGACCCATAGAAATGCCTATGGTAATGACATGGGAAAGGAATTACAAGAAAATTGTAATTCTTTTGGCCCCATTATTTAGGACATTTCTCATGTCATTATCATAGGTGTTTCCATGGATCAGCTATGGATTTGGTCAGCGATGGATTATAGTGACATCACTTTAATATTTTTCAGGGTTTCGTGATTTCAGGATTTTTAAGTATCATCTTGAATCCTCTTTGTCGGAATATCCTTCCACGTTTTATTTGTAAGTAAGAAACCTTTTGCATTACAGTTCAGTTTGAGCAGTTTGAATTGGTTTTTATAGCCATGGGTCTCAAGGTACATACCTCTCGTTCATATTTGTTGCTTATTATTCAATTTAGTAGAGAGTCTGCAAGAGTGGACTCTGTTAGTTAAGGCGAGACGGAGTTTCCATTCATTCTCCACCTACGTTTAACATTGGATTTTCAGCCACTTTACTTCCAGGTGGCGACCAGTTCTTTGGGAGGCGATATCTCCTTTACTGGCAGAGGGGTAGAGAGATGGAGCGGGAGTGGTTTGACTGGCGGGGGGGGGGGGGGGNNGGGGGGGGGGGGGGGGGGGGCAAGGAGGCGGCGGTAGGAGGGAGCTGGAGGAGCCTAGTCCCACAGTCGTTCCCAGTCTCCCCAAGGCTCAGCAGCTGGCTCTGCCGCTTCTCTCAGCCAGCAAGTGAAATTGATAAGCTGTCTGTCGGAGAGAAGCAAAGTCGCTGCCTGCTCAGGACCAGCTCCCAAGCCTCCCCCCTGGCGGCAGCTCTCCCCTAACAAAGCCTGAGCTCCAGCAGCGCAAGTTGCATTTTGCAGGACGCGATTAGGAGTCACTTCTGTCGAGCCACGTTTCTCTACAGCCACATAGGGTATACACGTACATAACAAATGAACCAACACATCTGTACGAAAATGGCAACAAATGTTGAAAGAATGAAAAAGGCAATTAACCTAAAAAAATCCATGAGAATATATTACTGAACAAATTAATATGCACAAGAAACCGGGGATATACAAAATATACCAATAGGCAGAGAAAACTCCTCTACTACAACATGGCACAAACAGAATCTGTGAGACAAACAGAAACACAATACAAGAGCAAAAAGTAAAAAGACGCAGGAAACAATAAAACTTCACTGAAGGTGAAGATATTGACGTTTTGCTGGAAAGCTTCTTCAGGAATATGTTGTCCTGCTGTTCTTACTCGTGCAACAGTGCTCTCAAAAGTATAATCACGTTGTTGTACAAAAATAATCCCTACAATAAAACAATATACAGAACAGTGGCTCAATGAAAGGACAGAGTCGCTGATAATACCATCAAGGTTTGTGCAACCAGGTCCTCTAGAATTCAGCAAATGTTATTTTCTTATAGCGGTTATGCACCAGGAACAGCTTGAAAAATAACAAACTCACCTCGTACGTTAACTACCTAATGCATCTTGTCCAGTGGACAATAAAGGGCTTGCCTTGCTTTTTTTCCTTTTTTTTGCCAAGAAATGGAGCTTCTAGAAAAAATGATAATAAAATACAATACACTGTGGATGTATGGAAGCCATAAATGCACGGGGAGACTATCCCTCTGCTCCCCACCTTGTGCTCTAATTTACTATGGGCTGCCTATGCAAGTCTGGGTTAGTCTCACGTGGAGAAAGGAGGGAGACTACTTCCCTCAACAAACTCCTAAGAAGCTCAACAGTCACACCAAACGGGGTAATGAAGTTCACAAACTCACCCTAGTGTAACTTCTTACTGGTAAGACCTGCCCCACCAAGTGCTTTTCTCTAAGGCTTTCCTTCCTCAAAGGCTGGGGCTTCTACTGAAACACAAGCCATCAAACATGTGTAAAAGCTATTGTCACCATGTTTGTTTATGCCTTTAGGCCACAGAGTAAAAAATATTTGTATTTCTGACCTTACAAGGATGTCTTTGCTGTGCCCAATTGGCTAGACCTTGTTCCTCACTTCCATACGAAGCTTCCTGTCACAGGTCCAAACTCCTTCCCTTTTAAAGTCTAAATATACAGTGAATTGATGTAACAATCTAAAGCTTAGGTGAGGAGTCCTAACTTAAGTACTATCACAAGTGGGAATGCCTTCCTTCCACCAATGCCAATCCCATACACTCCAAGCCTGCAATGCACAGAAGTGCTATTGACAGCTGATAATTCGTACTCTGACTACAAAAGGAAGGGGGTATCTGTATGTGATATAAAATGGTGAAGGCACAAAGATTGCTACTGTCCAAAGTTAAACAAAACCAAGGGGAAAAAATCTATGGGGGGGATCTGTTGAATTTAAAAAATCTGTTAATTCATTCAAACCTCGTGGTTGCAAGGTGTCCAACACAAAGATCTAGACGTTCTCTCTCTCTGTGTGAGCTGTTTTGGATCTACTGGTGGTTTAAGTTTTTCAATCCCCCATAAGGTAAACTCATTGGAGTCCTGATGTTTATCCTTGTAATGCTCAACTAAAGGGGCAAATGCTGTGCGAGTCTTAAGCTTGCTCCTGTGCTCCGTTATTCTAACCCTCAACTGCCTAAGAGTTTTCCCTATATACAATTTACCACAAGGGCATTGGATGGCATAAACCACCCCTGTGGTATGACCGTTAATAAAATCTTTAATCTGATAGATTTTACTATCAAGAAACTGACAAACCTGTGTCCTTTTGCTTTGAGCACAACTGGTGCAACGCCCGCATGGGAAATTGCCCACTACTGACTTCTTATCCAGAGTTCTTTGTGTATAAGATGGTAATCTAGCCCTAATGATGAAGTTTTTACCCCTTCTATAGGCAAAAAGTTGTGCGTCTTTACAACCCTCAATGTGATCTAATGTGCTCCAGTATCGCAAGATGATCTTTCTAATGTGATGGCTGCAATTGTTGAAGGTGGTCACCCATACTAATCTGTTATCCTTCAAGGAGATTCAGCATTCGTATCCCTAAGGGTTTCTATCCTAGGTAACGCTTTCACCTTATCCAAATTGGAACGTATGATGTGCTGCAGGTACCCTCTATCTGCAAGGTCCTTAGACATAGATATTGCCTCAGTTTTGAATTCCCCGTCCCCGGAACAGTTCCTTTTTAGTCTTCTGAACTGGCTATACGGTATATTTTTAATCAGGTGCCGGGGGTGATGGCTCTCATAATGTAAATAAGTATTCTGATCAGTGGGTTTTGTGTATGTTTTTGTTTGCAGGAAAGTGCTGTCCCTATACACCCAAACATCAAGGAAATTAATCTGCTGTTTACTCCATTGTAAGGTAAACTTAATTGTGGGGTGTTGCTGGTTAATCCATGCATGAAAATCTAACAAAGTACTAGAGCTACCTTGCCAAATCAAGAAATTATCATCAATATAGCACCACCAGAGGAAGATGGAATCACAGAATGAATTATGCTTCCTGTCAAAAATATATTCATTCATGCATATAAATGATGGCAAGCTCCGCTGATAGATTACTGCCCATAGCTATTCCTTTAGTCTGAAGGAAGAACTCACCATTAAACTCAAAATAGTTCTCCCCAAGAATGATTTTACTAAGCTCCAAAAGGAATGCTGTGGATGGAACCTTTAATGCACGTTTCTCGAAATATTTTTCCATGACAGCTAGTGCCTCTGTGTGTGGAATGTTTGTATAAATAGTCCACATGCACCTACACAACATACCCCGCCCCCAGGCGAACGGTGATCGCTAATTGGACAGAGTCACTGGATTCCTTCCCGCCGCCCCCCCCCTCCCTTTTCTGCTTCATCAAACTGGAGACTTGGGGAGCCGGTCTCCCAGGCTCGCTGCCATCGCCTCTCCCTCGGGATTTATTAACCCAACATGTCACGGTGCTAGTTCTGCCAGATCCCAGTGAATAATACAAAGGAACCGATGAAAAACGGAGACAGCCCCGGCGACAGTGAAGTCATCCGTCCACGCAAAGGGACCTCAAACGATCCCGGCACATCTCGTGTGGCTGAGACGTTCATCACCATTAAAGACATTCACGGTTTCTGAACGGGCTGAGGAGATAGTGACACTTTTCCAGTCCTTCCCCCCCCCCCTCAGACGCTTTCCCTGCACCCACATAAGAGCTATTTTCTCCCCTTCAGCAACTTAAAAGCCATCTGCCTCCTGCAATTATATATAAAAAAAAAAAAACACAAAGAAGAAAAGACCGGCGAGTGGATTTGATTTTATAATTCTCTCTGGTGCCTCTTCATTATTTTTCATCGTACTTTCACCCATAGCTAAAAACAAACAAACACCCTATTTAAAGAATCCACTTGTTTTGATTGGTGACATTTAACTACTGATCGAGAGCCTAACAACAAACGTCAATCATTATTTCCTTAAATAGAAAACAATTACGTTTTGGGATTCTTTAAAATAAAAAAAAGATCTGTTCAACTGTTTTAAATATGGGTGGAATTATTTTAAAACGTTGCCTGCTTTTTTCAAATACAAAATTCAGGTGTACTTACCTCTCTGTTCCTACTAAGACCCTACCCCCCATCCCTCTGACCCCCCACCCCCACCCTGCATCCCCACCCCAGTATTCTGTGCCAAGGAGACAGCTCCTGTTCAGTATAATGAAAGTGTCTTTTTAGAAAAACGCCTATGACTTCCTGGACTATCTCCTATTCCTGTTTAAAAACAATATAAATTCAAACATTATAAAACCTATGGTTTAAATGCACAGTTAAGGCGAATCCACCTTGACACCAACCTCACAACATAAGGAAATTATTTAGTAAGGTGAATCACTCTTTCCTAGAAACACACTACCATCCGTCTCAGAACTTTTTCTCATCTACTCAGAACATTACACAATCCCTCATCCCCATCATCTATAATCAAGAATCCATCTTATTTCATTAACCCAACACATTAAGAATACCACAATTAATTAATGCATTTTAGACTTTCTCGTCCTACACACACTCATGAAAATGTCTCGACAGTAACACCTGTTTAAGACGACTATGAATCCCTGAGGACGTCTTTTATGAAATAAGGTGGTTTGCTACATTTTTGGAAATCAAGCTCAGACAACAGTTTTTATATTTTCATGAAGAATTGAATAGGATTTTCTATTGTTTTGTGACATGATTTTCTTGATTTCTTGGGTTTTTTATATTTTTATATTATATTATTATTATTATATTTCTAACCCTTTTTATAAATTTGTGGTATTTCTTACTATTGAGATTTTACAAGTGTATTTATTTATTTACAGACCCCTGTTAGTGTGTGTTTTTGGATTTCAGGTCCGGTCTGTACATATTTATTTTGGTCTCCCTTTGGTTATTGAGATTACTTACATTCCCAGTCGGACTACAGTTCCACTTTCCTACACCAAGACGGGCAGAGCTCACCCCCCATGTTCTGTCATGGACTCTGGCCTCCTTGGGATTATCAGGATTAACCCCTCTCACCTGCTGTTCCCGTCTCTTGGCCTCTCGCTGCCTCACCAGGAAATCCTCCGCCAGGGCCACTGCCTGGGTGCAGGTCTCTGGGCCGTGTTCCCTGACCCAGCTCTGCATTTCCTGGGGCAGGACGGTCAGGAACTGCTCCAGGATCAGCAGCTCCAGGATCTGCTCCTTCGTGCGGCTCTCCGGCTTCAGCCAGCGACAGCAAAGCTCCTGGAGTCGCCTGCAAACCTCTCGGGGGCCCTCGGCCTCCTGGTAGCGGAACTGCCTGAAGCGCTGGCGCTGCGTCTCTGCGCTGATGTTGTACCCTCGCAGGATGGCCCCCTTCACCTTCCCGTAGTCTCCCCTGTCTCCGGCGTCCAGGCTGCTATAGGCCTGTTGGGCTTCTCCACTGAGGGCCGGTACGAGTCGGGTCACCCACTCTCCTCTCGGCCACTGGCAGGCGTCAGCCACTCGCTCAAAGGTGGCCAGATAGGCCTCGATATCGTCCCTCTGGGTCAGCTCAGGCAGCTGCAGGTTGTGCCAGGCTGGGGTCAGAGGGGCCTGTACCGCCTCCAGCACCCTCTGCCATTGGGCTTCCCAGCTCTGGGGCAGCCCCTCCTCTGGCTCCTGCTGAACTTGCTGTGGTGCCGCCCAGCCCAGTAACTCCCCGATGGTCCCGGCCTGGATTATAAGAGGGAGGTTTCCTGCTCCCTCCCCTGGTTCAGGGCCTGCTGGTTCCTGCTCCTCCATTTTCACTCCTGGCTGCTCCCCCTGCTCTAGCGGTGCCAGGAATGGGAGACCAACGACTGCCGCTGCCCCCTGCTCTGCAGCCATTTTGTTTGTCAGGGGATGGATGGTCTTTTCCTACCTGGGCCCTTCTTTAACCACAGTCTCTCACTGGTAGGAAACGTCCAGCCACTGGCTTCACCTTGCAGTCCGGTCAGTACAGGGGCCCGTCCGCCCAGCTCCCACTGTCAGTGACCAGGCTGGAGAGCGGTCAGGGGCTCAGCATCTCTAGACACAGAGCGGCTGGTGCTGGTCCCGTCTAGTGAGAGGAGCTTCTCCCTGAGGGAAAGAGACAAAGAGCCGTGAGAGAGAACTGTACTGACAGGAGCAGCCCGACCCCCTCTCTGCCTCCACTGGGGCCGATTCCCCCGGCCGATCAGCACAGAGGAAAGGAGCATTTCCCAGCTGGGGCCCCCTCAGGCAAATCAACCAGCCCCCCCCACCCAGCACTGAGGGGACGGCTGCCATCTTGTCCCGCCCCCCAACCAGGGGCTGACTTGGGAACCTCCAGCGCTGAACACATGAGTCTGCCCAACAAGGGGGTACCAGAAATCCCAAGACAGTTGACATTGTTCTGCTCTCTGCTACTTTGCTGCTGTTGCCACATTGTTCTCTGGTCTCTGCCCAGTGGACAGTGATGTGGATTCAGCACCCTGGAGAGTATAGAGTGGCTAGGCTTTGTCAGGGAGATGTGGTCCCTTCAGCTCCCAGGCAGAGACTGCCTTTGTCTCCTCTTATATCCAGCAGAATGGATGTGGCGAGGCTTCTTCTTCTTCTTCAGCCTTAAAGGGCCAGTGTCCTGCCCGCTTTGACTCAGGGTCTCTCAGCCTGTTCCCTATCTGAGGGAGAGTGCCAGTATGTGACGGTGTGTGTATGATAGAAAGTGCACGTATGTCAGGGGGGCATGTGAGAGGGAGTGTGACAGGGGGCCCAATTCCATCTTCCGCACCTGAGCCCACAGAAGCCCTGCTAAGCCTCTGGATGGAGAGTAAATAGTTCAAATAATCTCTTTCATTGGACCAACTTTTCTTGGCAGCATACGCAAGCTTGTGGGCCAGGCAAGGCCCTTCCTTGAGCATCTTGCGTAGCAAGTTAAACATACAGACTGAGCAAATGCAGGACTGGGATAGGTGAGGAGGCGCAGCACAGGCAAAGTAACTGGAAAGGGGGTTGGGGAGAGAGAGATGCCAGACATTTAAAAACAAAGCTGTAAAAACATGTATTGCTGCACGAGATAAAGGAACTGCAAATAGAGAGAAGAAATGAGACTAAAGCAAACATACGGGTAGGGGCTAGTAGGAAACAGATTAACTTAAAACCTCAACTAATAAATAATTAACCTAAGAAGCTTATTATTTACCTTATTAATAGGTAAGGATTACCTTGGAATGAAAGGACTCAAGTTCATAGCAGTAACACAAAGGCTGAGTCTACAGCAGGCAGGTTCTGCCATTTAACTTACAGATCTGTTTAATGGCTTGAAAAGCTTCGGTCTCGGTTGAGCCCATTAATTCTAGTATCTAGAAGTTATGAATGTTAGTTCCCAGGCCATGTAGAGACACAGGCACCGTCTCCTCGAAGGCCAGGATTGCAACCCACAGCAGCCCAGCAAGGCTCAGGATTTGGAAAAGGGACGGGGAAGGGGTGAGCTCCCCAAGGGGCCACTCTGCCCTCACCCACCTCCCTCCCTCCAACCGGGCTCCTGCCCCAAGGATCAGACAAGATTTCCTTCCGAGCAGCAGAAGGAGTAGGGGAGATGCAGAGAAGCATCTGCAGGAAACAGGGGGCCGATGGGAGTTGTAGTCCCAGCCCAATAAGGAGACAGGTTGTAACTCCCGGCAACTCCCCTCGCCGTCTAGCAGAAGGCTGGGGCAGGAGCAACATCTGGTTTCAAGCTTCCCAGCTGGGGTCCGTCCCACCCCCCCGCTTCCCTGTTCGGGCTGTATCTGCTGCCTACAAGCCCCAGCAGCCTTTGCGCTCGCAGTGACCACACCAAGGATTGGTCAGACCTCGCGCGAAGACTGCTGGGGGTTGTAGTCCGGTTCCTCCTCGGAGGCTCCGTGAGGAGAATCGGGCTTCGTCGCACCGAATTCTGCTGCGCTGAGACCCTCTAAGGGGGGGAACTGACCGGGGAGGCTTTGCACTTTACAGGAGGGCGCTGGGGCAGTTGGAGCCGGGCTGTAGCAGGACAAGAAGAGAAGTGAAGAGAAAGAGACAGCTCCAGGGGAGGGAGGGGAACAGCTGGGAAGTGATGGAGCCCCCTCCCTCACCCAGGCTTTGCAAATCAAACAGGATTCCCAAGTCCCCCATCCCCACCCTGCAAGCAGGGGGCCGGCCTTAGAATTTATGGGGCCCAGGGCAAGGATAAAATGCAGGGACCTTGGTGATTCCNAGCCCCCAATCCCATGACAGTAGACATCAATGAAACCACCATGCAGGACAGGAGCCCAATACTGTGACTGTTTAAAAAGGAAAAATGTGAAAGAAATTACACCTTTTTACCTTTTTAGGATTGAAAGAGCTAGCTTTCAACCCATAATCTATGAATGGTCTTTCCCTAGTTCTATGCTCAGAGCTGGGAGTGCCAAACAAATGTGTAGCAGTGACTCCCAGCCCACGGTGTCGCACGCAGGGCACACTTTGACTAGGTCCAAGCAGGCGATTGATCACCAAGGGGAGTGTGTGCAAAGCAGGGGCTGCAGGGAGATGGGCCGCAGCGAGGGGAAAGAGAGTGACTGTATGGAGGGGGGGGAGGCACCTGGGATTAATATGGTGCCGTCAGGAAAGGCAGGGGGAGAATAATGGGGGAAAGTGCAGGCTGCTTTGGAGAGAGAGAAACTAGCAGAGAGGAGGAAGCACAGAGCGTTTCTGAGTCCCACTAGAACTGCTGGGTGCAGCAATCATTTGTTCCTACCTCCCGTTCCTAAAGTGCTGCTGGGTTGTGTGTTCCCAGCCCTGGGGGTAGGGAGTGCGTGTGTCAGTGGCAAAGAAGCTGAGCCATGGGGGCCTTCTGAGCCACCCTCAGGGAGCCCCATAATTGTGGCCCGAGCTCAGGCCCAGGACAGCCTTGCTACGCCCCACCTTGCAGGCACCCAGAGCATATGTGGGGGCGGGGAGAGGTACTAAAAGGAATAAGGATTACCCATTGGCAATGGATGCAACATGAATGCCAATTGGAAAGAATGGCGCTCTGGGAATGCCAATAGCCATTACCAGGCAGTAAAGCAACACAATGGAGCTGCATTTCTTAAAAAAAGGGAGAACTGGGAGGGCCTAGAATGCCAGAAAAAGTGGCAGAGGGGCATGTCTGTCTGTCTGGAGGACAAAATGTGCCAAGATAGAAAGACAGGGAAGGAGCTGTGAGGAGGTGCTGGAGTGACACAGGACTGGCTGGGATCGCAGCTAAGAGGCCACTGGGAGCAACTAGAATGACATGGGACTGGGTAGAATTTATTTATTATTTATTTTGCAAATTTATACCCTGCCCCTCCTGCAACGCAGCTCGGGGTGGCTTCCAGCAATAAAACAATAAAATACAATAAAATTCATTTAAAACAATTAAATATTCAATATTAAATATTAAAAATTAAAACAGGGCTAGACAGGTAAAACAAATGGGATGGGGACTAAAAAACTCCCTCCCCACCATCCCTCCAAAAGGCCTGGGCAAACAGTCAGGTCTTACAGTTCCACCGAAATGTTAAAAGGCTTGGGATGAGAAAGAGGAGCAGCAGCTGGAATTGTGGTGGGCTTGATCCAGGCTGCTATAGGCCTGTTGGGCTTCTCCACTGAGGGCCGGTACGAGTCGGCTCACCCACTCTCCTCTCGGCCACTGGCAGGCGTCAGCCACTCGCTCAAAGGTGGCCAGATAGGCCTCGATATCGTCCCTCTGGGTCAGCTCAGGCAGCTGCAGGTTGTGCCAGGCTGGGGTCAGAGGGGCCTGTAACGCCTCCAGCACCCTCTGCCATTGGGCTTCCCAGCTCTGGGGCAGCCCCTCCTCTGGCTCCTGCTGAACTTGCTGTGGGGCCGCCCAGCCCAGTAACTCTTCGATGGTCCCGGCCTGGATTATAAAAGGGAGGTTTCCTGCTCTCTCCCCTGGTTCAGGGCCTGCTGGTTCCTGCTCCTCCATTTTCACTCCTGGCTGCTCCCCCTGCTCTAGTGGTGCCAGGAATGGGAGACCAACGACTGCCGCTGACTGGTACAACAGTCTCTGACTGTACCAGTCTGACTGTGCCAAGAATGAGCTGTAGCAACCCCCCACCCACTTACTACTCTTACACCACCTCCCCCTCATCTCCCACCCAGGATTGGGAGGCTCCATCATTTCCTCTCTCAGGTACAGGATCTGATCCCCTGGAGGAAGCAGCTGCTGCAGAGGAGTCCTGTCTGACCGTTGAGCCTGGGCTGTAACTGGGGTACACTGGGATTGGCCCAGAGGATTGCATGACAATTGGAAGTGACCAGAAAGGATAGGCCCTGAATTTATTATTTCAAATGCGTATGTCGCGGTTCACACAGGCTCAGGGAGGCTTGCAAACAGTAAAAATATTAAAATTTATACAAAAATACCCAAAAAAAAACACAACCCTCTCCCACCAAACTCACCCAATACCACCTCCCAATTCCCCACACCCAAACCTGCCTCACACGTCTACTCCAAGCCACCAATCAAAACACATCCTTATCCACTCAATGCCTGTTCAAACAAAAAAAGTCTTACGCCGCCTCCAGAAGATGCCCAGCCTCAGGCTCAACCCAACCTCCAGGGGAAGGGAGTTCCATAGCACTGGGGCAGCAGCTGATAACATCTCCCTGCGAGCTCTTGTTGTACGGACAAGGCTAACAGAGGTAAGTATCCACAGGGAGACGCTCCCAGCCAATCACAGGGGCCCCCAATGGGGCATGGAAGGACAGGCAGTCTCTGCCCCTGAATGACCAACTCACCATGGCCCATTAACACCATTTGCTTCTGCTTCCCATCTCCCAAGCTGAGCAGGGTCCAGGCTCCACTAGTAACTCACCCTCAACTTGTACCTTATATCCCCGATTTCATTAGTGCCGACCCAAATCCTCCATCCTGACCCTTCCGGACGTCGTGCTCCAACCCACGTGACACTCAGCCGTTTTCAAGAGACTGGGGCAGGGCTCTGCTTCTCAAAGTTTCTTCACAAGAGAAACTCCCCCTGGATTCTTAAAATCAAGTTGTAAGGAACTTTGAGCACGCAGTCATCTAGTCCAACCCCCTGCAGCTACAACATCGAGAGACAGCTGCCGAGTCTCCGTTTGAAAACCTCCAGCGAGGGAGAGACTATAATGTCCCCAGGCAGCGTGTTCCATTGCCGCACAGCTCTTACCCATAGGAAGTTTTCCGTGATATATTTAAGCAAAATCGACCCTCCTGTAACTTGACCCCATTATTTCTAGTTCTGTCCACTGTAGCAGAACAGGTCCTTACTGTCGTCTCTGTGGCAGTTCTTTAGATTTTGAAGACTACTATCATGTTTCCCCTTAGTCTTCTGTTTACTAGGCTAAACATACCCGGTTCTTTCAACCTTTCATCCTAAGATTAGCTTTCCAAGCTCTTTATCATCTTTGTCGCCCTCCTCTGAACCTCCTTCAATTTGTATTGCCCGTATGGACTCTCTGGTGCTGCAGTAGACACATGTTCTTCATTAAACTTTTCCCACATGCTGCACAATGATAAGGCTACTCTCCTGTGTGGATTCTCTGATGTGTAACAAGGTTTGAGATGTGATTGAACATTTTTCCACATTTGGGACACACAAAGGGCTTCATTCCTGTGTGGATTCTCTGATGTGTAATAAGGTTTGCGATCCGACTGAACGTTTTCCCACATTCAGGACACTCACAGGACTTCATTCCTGTGTGGATTTTCTGATGTGTAACAAGGTTTGAGCTCCGATTGAACATTTTTCCACATTCAGGACACTCATACGGCTTCACTCCTGTGTGGATTTTCTGATGTCGAATAAGGTTCGAGCTCCGATTGAATGATTTCCCACATTCAGGACACTGATGGGGTTTTTCTCCTGTGTGGGTTTGCTGATGTTGGATAAAAGTCGACCTCCATGTGAATCTCTTCTTACACACAGAACACTGATGACGTCTCTCTATAGTGTGATCTTTCTGACGTCTACCAAAGGGCTTTCCACTGTTACACTTTTCCGCATGTCCATCGAACTGAGGGAACTTTCCTCGTCTGTGGGTTTCCTGAGTATTCATGCAGGATGAGTTCTCTGTGTGTGTGTTCAGTTTTTCTGCCAAGTGGATACTGTTTGGCTGGAGTTCATGGGCACCTCCAGGAGGGGGAGAGGATTTGTCCCATCTCCTCTTTGAAGGGCTGCCTCTCTGCTGTCTTTCCAATGGGCAGTAACGTCCACCGGATTTTGCCAGAGAAGCTTCCCTTTCAGCTCGACTGAAAGACGCCCTTTGTTGTCCCACTGGTTCAGGATCTCTCTGACAAGGAGTCTCCTCCACATTTTCATTGTTTACTGGAATGAAAAGAGAATCCAGAGACAAATCATTTCATGGACTCTGGAGAAAGGAAAATTCAAGGGGAAAAAAAATCCCTGCAGGAGTTTCCACAGAATTAGTCACAGAGCGAACGTCTTGAGAAAAATGGCCCTACAATTGCAGAATCCAGAGCTGCATCCAGGACCCTATTTTCATGTCTTTTTTCCAGACACTGCTCTTACAATCCCCCTGAATGTCTCCTTCCCATGGTCTGTGGGGCTCACACGCACACACAGAGCAACCCCTGAATCTCAGGTCCCAGGGAGAGGATGTTCTTGTGCTGAAGCCGCCCCAGGAACATCAGAGCATCTAATAACTCAACCCAGGTGGATCCTTACCCAGGGAGCCGGCCTCACTGTCACCCTCCTGCTTAACCGCCCTGCAGAGCTGCCTCTGCCTGGTGTCTGATGGAGTTTGCTCTGCCTTGGGGAAATTCACAGCCACCTCCTCCAATGTGCCCAGCAGCATCTGAAACAGCAGCAAAAAGTCCATTCATGGTAGAGCAACAGAGCTGGGGGAGCAAATGCTAAAGTTAAAGGTCAGATTCTGCCCCCCTCACCCAACCACTGTAATCATTGGGGCAAGAACTGGGGGTGGTTGCCTCTCCCCACCCCCTGGTCTAGTAGAAGCAGGGAACAGCCCGGCACTTATAATTTCCAGTGATAACTTTGTCCTCTTCATAGGTATCTAGGACCACTCATCTTGGATTATTTAAGCAAAAAGGGTCACAATCAGTTTTGGCCAGTAAGAGGTTTTATGGTAAGTTTGGGGAGGCTCTATTCCTGCTGCATTAAAAGCTTCTTCTTTTCAAATTTCTTCTCCAATGGGACTGAATTCTGGGGTTATTCAGCTAATGCCGATATTGATGTTCCTTTGAATAGGTTTTTGCACAATTTCCTTGGTCTTTCTCCTTCAACCCCTGCCCCTTTTCTTTGTTTATAGGTTTGAGTGGCTGCCACCTTGACTGTTGCTGCTAGGCTACTGGCTTAAAATTTCTGCCCTGTCTCCTTCTAGAAATGTTTCTCATTGAGGGTTATGAGAGGAGCCAATCTCAGACATCTCCTTGGTTGAAATTTGTTGTGAAGACCCGATCTCTTTGTGGGTTGGAGTATTTTCTAACGGATTCTACTCAATTGTTTGGTTTGATCTTATTATCTTGGAAATTAAGGGAGATCTCCCGCCAAGATGTTTTTTTGTTATTTGTGCTCGGCCCCTTTGTTTATATTGCGGAAGTCCGATGGAAACATGGAACAATATTTAGCGACGGATCTTAAAGGGAAGCTTAAAACAGGCTAATGTAGGTGCTGAGATATTTGAGATTTTCTCCCTGCAGTCTTGGAGGCATTGAGGCTACCGTACATTATGTTTCAGAATGCCCATTTTATAAAGATTTATTAAATGTTTGGCAATGGCCTCTTTTGAAGAAAGTTGTTTACTTGCCTAATAGTGAAAAGTGAATTTGCTTGTTACCTCAAAAGGATTCTGTTTCTATCAGTAAAGTGGTGATATTTGGCTGGGCAACAAAGATGAAGATATTCACTGCTCCAATTATAACAAGTTTTATGTAAAGCGGAAGGTTGAGGGGTTCTAATTATTTCGGGTTTTGGATTGGTTTTTGTATGTATTTAAACTTTTCTGGGTTTTTTTCTTTTTTGTACTATGTACCTTATTTGTTTGGTGATGGCCTCCGTGAAAGCTTGTGCCAATAAAATTAAATATATATTTTTAAAGTTTTTTTATATTCCTAGTTGGGCTGCAGTGTCACTTCCCTACACTGAGACGGGCAGAGCTCACCCCCCATGTTCTGTCATTGACTCTGGGCTCCTTGGGATTATCAGGATTAACCCCTCACCTGCTGTTCCCGTCTCTCGGCCTCTCGCTGCCTCACTAGGAAATCCTCTGCCAGGGCCACTGCCTGGGTGCAGGTCTCTGGGCCGTGTTCCCTGACCCAGCTCTGCATTTCCTGGGGCAGGACGGTCAGGAACTGCTCCAGGATCAGCAGCTCCAGGATCTGCTCCTTCGTGCGGCTCTCCGGCTTCAGCCAGCGACAGCAAAGCTCC
>QEPC01013004.1:356018-378345 GCA_003113815.1 Sphenodon punctatus | reverse complement strand
GGGGCTTGTGATTGGGTGAATAATCCCCCCCCCCAGTCACGGGGCGAGCAGGCTAGGACTCCCCCGCCCCGCTGCCAGGGACAGGATGGGGGGGGCTGCGCTCCCCGGGGATCCATCCCCCCGATCTCCTGTCTGCCCCGACCTACCTCTCTCCCGGCTCCAGCCGGAAATCACCCCCAGTGTGGAGTGAGGAGAAGCCACAGGAAACCGGGCAGGGGAAGCGGGGGCTGATGGGAGTTGTAGTTCCAGCCCGATGAGGAGATTGGGGTGTAACTCCTGGCAAACCTCCCCCCGCCCGAGCAGAAGAGCGAGGGGCAGGAGCAGCATCTGGTTTCAAATTTTCAAGCCGCCCAGACCCCCCCACAATCCCCTGACGGGGCTGTATCAGCTGCCTACAAGCCCCAGCAGCCTTTGCGCTGGCTCTGGTTAGTCCTTTGTCAGGCACCAGCGCAAAGGCTGCTGGGGATTGTAGTCCAGCTTCTTCATTGAGACTGGGAGGATAGGGGCTTCCTCTCTAGTCTCTGGGGGTGGGTTGAGCCCCCACTCAGCCCAGGTTGCAGTAGGGGGCGGGGAGGCAGAGGAAGGTCGCTTTCCAATTCCTCCCCCTGATGGGAGGATCAGGCCCTTCTTGCATTAGGTGAAGCCCCTTCTAGCTGGATCTGGCAGGAGAGACACTAGGAGAGCACATCCCACCTGGGGGGAATAAGGCTTCATTGCACTGAATTTCCCGGGGAGGGCTTTGAACTTGACAGGGAGAGCCCCGGACACATTTGGGTAACGTATTGGCCAAATCTGGTCTATAGCACATTGATGAGCGACAGCTTGGATTCCAGCCAGGAGAGGCCAGTGAGGCCCCCACACCCGCTAGTCCAGGAAGATATAGAGCAACATCCACTGGTGGATCAAGAACAAGATCCCAGTGTGGGAAGGGGAAGCAGCCCCTTGGAGATCCCCTCTGGGGAGGAGAGTGGAACCAGTGCCCCAGGAGGTGTCTCTGAGGAGGAGAGGGGCTCGGCTAGTGCCTGCCTCCAGCGCAGAGAAGTCTCCACTCTGGAGACTGGTTGCTGAGGTGCCCTAGAGCTGGGAGCCAGTGGGAGCGGGCCTGGTCAGTCACTTGAGGTTGATGCATGAATCCAGTCGATCACACACACCGTAAGCCCAGTCCCCACCCCCTTGCACTCGCCAGTGCATGACAACACAACGGTGACTGGGCCAAGTCTTACCTGCCGCGGTCGGCTGCATATTCTGGAGCTCTGGTCACCTCCATCCCCCAGTGCTGTCTGTCTGGATCTGGACGAGCACCTGGCATGTAAAGCACATGCCACAGCGTAGACAGCGTTGTAGATACGGTCACACTGGCCAGTCATGCTCATTTCAAACACAGAGTGAGGCAGAGTTTCCAGCTTCTTCCCTGGGCAGTTTCTTATGGCCCCTACGGGGACGAAGCAGATTTTTGAAACGGGCAGTTAAATGTTTCACCCCAGAAATCCTGGATAAAAATATCGCCCTGCAGCCGGTAAGGGTTCAGAGGGTGGAGAAAACCACGGAGCCTTGTTACCTCGTTTGTGTGGACTGGAAAAGCCAGGCTGCCATGGAAGGGTTCAACATCCCAGCTTCTCAAAGTCTTCCCGCTGAAATCCCACTGGGCGGTTCTGACCCAGACTGTCTCTCTGGGGGACATTTTTCGATGTGTATTTTCATGAAGCACGTCTATTAACATGATGATGATGTCTGAATCCCCAGACAGCGATCACGTTGGCTTTGCTCAGTGAGACGGTTGCATTTATTCTTATTGCCAGTCGTTCCCTATCATCGTTGTTGTCACTTTCAGGGATGTAGGATGCTTTGGGGATTCTTTCCATGATGGCGGCACAGATGCTGCTCCGGGGGCGGGACTCTGACAAGAGGCTCCGTAGAAACATTTCTCTGTTGTCATCTTCTGAAGCAAGGAGGCCGATCCACATCCGTTTGAAACGCAGGAGGAACCGGACTATCCCCACGTACCGAGGGGCTTTGTTTGGGACCATCTGGTACAAGGAAGGGAACTGGGTTTTATCGAGATTGAATGAGTCATAACTGAGCTGAAGGAGAAAGGCATGTTGATATTTAGAGCTGGGCTAAAAGTAACCTAATTCACCCTCCCACCCTGCAACAAAAAGGTGTTATGAGATTCTGAATGTTCCAGCTCGGTCTGGAGAACAATTTTGGAGAATGAAGTTACTTGTGGGGATGTTCCCCAAACAGATTTTTATGCCAATATTGCTGGATATTCACGGAAAGGGAATGTTGCTCTTGTAAATGCAACTATTGACGTCAGAGAGCGGACTCTCAGAGCAGGGTCCATCCCACCATGGGAGAGAACTCAGAGAAAAATAGTCTAAGGGGGGATATGAGAACAGGTTACAAGTATCTGAAAGGCTGGCAGAACGATGATGGAGAACACCTGTCCCTTGAGGTGGCGGGCAGGACAAGAGGCAGTGGGGACAAGCAGCAGAAAGGGAGCTTTAGATAAAGCATCAGGGGGGAAATCCTGGCTGTAAGAAGAATCGGGCAATGGAATGGGTTGCCTTAGGGTCACCACCCCCCAGACAGGTTTCTTTGAGACAGTTCTAATTTTTTCTTTGCTGTAAGAAAGGGGAAAGGCTCTCCCCATCCCCCGATTAAAAAATAAAAAAGATAAAAAAGTTTAAGAATAATTTTTTTTTTTACTAAAAATGACTTAAAAATTATTTTCCTATGCCGCTTTTTTATTTTATGTATTTATTTATTGTAAATTCAGCATGCAGCACTGCTGCTACTGCACCCTCTTTTGATTACTTGCTTGCTTCCCTTAAAGGTTACCTCTCTGCAGGTGAAAGAGCAGAATAAGTGACAGAACAGCAGTAGCAGCCCAGCATGCAGCAAAACCACATTTATTTTAATTTATGTGCCATCCTTACCAAAGGCTCAGGTCAGCTTACAAATCATAAAAACATTTAAAATACAGACAATCCTAAAAACCCCAACCCTACCACAAACCCACCCAATCCCACCCCCCTGAACGTCAAAACCCCAATCCCCTATCCCTGCCCACCAAATGCCTTTTCAAATAAAAAAGTCTTACAAATAAAAAAGTCTGTAAGACGGATGATGCCCAGGCTCAGGCTCAAATGAACCTCTGGAGGAAGGGAATTCCACAGCATCGGAGCAGCAACAGAGAACACCTCCCTGCAAGCCCTCATCGTACGAACGAGGCTAACAGACAGAACCCACAGGGAAGTGATCGCAGGGGCCGCAGTCGGGCACGGAAGGGCAGGTGGTCTTTCAGATGATTGGGGCCCAGACCATTTAAGTCTTTAAAAGGTCAAAACCAACACCTTCAATTGTGCCCGGAAACAAACTGGGAGACAGTGCAGACTACAGAGCACCGGTCTAATATGCTCCTGGTGCCGCGTTCCTGAAAGGAGGTGGACCGCTGCATTTTGCACCAGCTGCAGCTTCTGAAGTCATCAAGGGCAGCCCCACACAGAGCACATTGCAGTAGTCATCTGAATCAGAAAGAAAAGGCCGCAGCCTCCTCACCAGATGAAGCTGGTGAAAAGCGCCTCTGGCCACCAATGCAACCTGACAATCCAGGCACAGCGAGGGGTCCAGAAGCACTCAAAGGCTAAAGACCTGCTTGACCAGAGGGGGCCGGACTCCATCATTAACAGGAGTCCCAATCCCCTCCAGGTCATAAGGCCGGCCAATCATCATCATCTCAGTCTTGTCTGGATTCATCTTCAATCAGTTCATCCTCATCCAGTCCCTGGCAGCAGCCAGGCATTGGGTAAGCACCGAGACTGCAGGGCCTGGGTCGGATGAAAAAGAGAGGTAGAGCCGGGTTGTCATCAGCATACTGATGGCCACTCACCCCAAACCTCCAAATAACCTTGCACAATGGCCTCATATACACAATGAACAAGAGGGGAGACAGAGTAAAACTCTGCGGGACCCCACAGGGGAGGTCCTGAGAGGATAACAAGCAATCGCCCATCACCACTCTGTGGGGCCTCCGCAACAGGAAGGAGTGGTATCGTTCAAGAGCAGTCCCACACACCTCCACCAGATCCCGCGGCCTTGTCACCACCACCTCACGATCAACGGTATCAAAAGCCACTGAAAGATCTAACAAGAACAACAGGGTAGAATTCCCCTTGTCAGTCTCCAGGTGCAAGTCAAATCAAATCAAATCAAATCAAATCAAATCTATTGCATAGCCATCGGCCTTAGGAAAGGACACACACTACACACATAAAAGCATCTAACAAAACACACGCAAGGCAAATAATAGAAATAAAAATAATAAGAATTAAAATTACATAAAACTCACAGAACCAACCAGCATTAAATCCACAGCAAGCTTAACTCTTCAACAGGCACTAAGGAGGAGTGGTCCCAGGTCCTGCTAGAAATTCAATTAAAGGGTAAAGATCAATGTCCTTGCCCTTCGACAGGCATTGAAAGCGGACCGTCCCAGACCCTGCTGAAGCTTCCGCTAAGAAGTAGGATCTGGCGGCAACAGCTTGGCCCCTGGATCTCAAAGCCTGGCTCTTTTTGGAGCTTGCTGGCGGCAACAACTTGCCCCTTAGGTCTTAAATCCTGGCTCTTTTCAGAGCTTACTAGTGGCAACAGCTTAGCCCCTGAATCTTAGAGCCTAGCTCTTCTCGGAGCCTGCTAGCAACAACAGCTTAGCCCTTGGATCTTAGAGCCTAGCTCTTCTCGGAGCCTGCTAGCAACAACAGCTTAGCCCTTGGATCTTAGAGCCTAGCTCTTTGCAGAACTTACTGGCGGCAACAGCGTAGCCCCTTCTCAGGGCTTACAAGCGGCAAATATTGGCCCCTGAATAAATAATACCTCGCCCTTCTCAGCAATTTAAACCTTGTTAGTAAGCCCACTAGCCAAATACAGGAACTCTAAATTAACAATGCATTGTTGTTGTTATTGCAGGCCCAACTCTAAAGCTGAAGTCATCAGAAAATCTAAAGACCAAGTTACGTAAAATTGTAGCATCAGTTTGAGAAAGAAACCAAAGGAGCTTCCCTTGCAAGGAGAAACGTCGAAGGCAACCCAGACTATTGGGTAGGTAGCTAACCCTTAGATCTTCAACCCGTGAGCACTCAAGTACATAATGACCTGTGTCCTTGATTGCACCACTCCCACAGGGACAGAACCTCTGTTCCTTGGGCGTATCATTTCTCCTGCCCTCGCACATAGGTGAGGACATCTGTTCCAGCCTTAATCTACATAGGGCTTTAACATGCAGGCAACCCAGTTCTAATTTAATATAGTCTTCCATACCAGGCTCTGTCTTCCAGAGATTATATAGAGCGCTATCCGTGAAAAACGAATATTAGCCATATCCTCTTGCCACGTAATATCAGCTAATTCTTTGGACAACCACAGCCCTTTCTACTGGAGTAAACCACCTGTTATCATTGTTAATATAATATCCCAGGCCTAACCTACTCAAGATATTATTAACAAATCTCAACCAAGGAGACAGCCGGGAGTAAGCTCTACCACTATCCTCCAAAAAGCTCATTTCAATAAAAATGAGAAGTTGGAGCTAACAGTACTTTGAACCAGCGTCCTATCACTTTTGTGGCTATTGTTTTTAAATTAATCAAACCTAATTCTAGTCTCAAAAAGGCAGCGGGCGTCGAAGGTGGAAGACCACGCAAATTCCTAATAAATTTATTCTGTGGTATATTGATATTATCATCCCCTACCCAGCCCCATACCTGAGTTCCATATAAGATTTGAGAGATGACTTTTGCCCTATAAACATGAAGGGTATCCATCCCTGATTTTCTAGCATAAACACTATGAAATTTCATTATGGCCATTGTTGTCTAGTCCTAGTGATTTGCACATGTTTCTTCCAGAAAGCAGAGACACACACCGAAAGCCCTAGGTATCTATAATCTCCCACTACCTGGAGCACATCATCATTTATATACCAGGAAAAACATTTGGCCCTACCCCCAAGTCATAATTTTTGTCTTATTGTAATTTTTAACCAGTTTATTCTTGTCACATTGTTGGGAAAACCTAGTCACGGCTCTTGTAGCCCTATTGGGGTTCTAGCAATGATCATAGGATCATCTGCAAAAAAACAATACCCCTACAGGCATGTTCAGCAGGTGTGGGGAATGAAGGTTAGGGCTACGCATCCCCTCTATAATATCATTAATATATAAATTAAATAAAGTTGGTGCCAGAACACAGCCTTAACGTACACCTTTTTGTGTAAAAAATGTCCAGTCAATTCCGCTCTTATACTATTATTATTATTATTATTATTATTAACAAACATTTATATAGCGCCAGCAGTGTACCTGGCACTTTACAAAGTAATAAAATAGACACGGTCCCTGCCCCTAGGGCTTACAATCTGAGAGACAGGAGCTGGGGGAGAGACTTAGGAAGGGGAACAGAGGGAGAGACAAGGGGTCTAACATTCATGAAGAAGCGAGGTCTCAAGTGCACGTACTTGGCTTGGTTACGAAATACCATACCAGACCTGTGCCCAGGTATTCTTATGTAAAGCTGATAGAAGATTAAAAAGCAGGTGGGTCTAATCCCAACCTACGCAATTTTATCCAGAGAAGACCTCTGTCCACTGTCAAATGCTGCCCGCAAATCAATGAAGGCAACGTATAAGGCACCCCTCGTGGCTGTAGTATATTTATGGCGAAGATATTGAAAGGTAAACAAATGATTGATGGTAGAACAACCATCTCAAAACCCAGCCTGAGCCTCAGGGCGGATATTAGCATCCATTATCCAGTTGACCAAATGTCCTAATAAATGTCTCCCAAATTTTTTACCAGAAATGTTTAGTAAACTAATAGGGCGAATCCCTATTGTCCCTTTTAAAAATAGGAATAATGGTATGTCCTTTCCACTCGTTCGGAATCTGACCAGAGTCAATTATAACATTAAACCACAGGACCAAGATGGGAATCCATCAATCAAGATGAGAAAAATAAACTTCTGCTGGAATCCCATCAGGACCTGGGGCTTTATTCCTCTTTTGCTGGTGTAATTTGTCAACAACGCCTCTGATACATAATACAGGGAAACCGATCCATGATCCTCCTGCACACTCCTATCAACGTCAAAGGAATCCCTAGTATCAATAATGAAAATCTGGAAAATCTGCCAGCACAAATTGGAAAATTAGACAAGGTATAACACCACTTACTCCACTAAATTGTAAAAAATTATCACTTAACATAAAAGAAAAAAATGCTTCAGCACTGGCAGAGTAAGGGCTTAAGCCAAGCCTAGAAATATATTTGTGGGAGACGATATTATTACACTGGACACCATCCAGACTCGGACAAAGTGTAAAGTGGACCAATGGTTATATTGTAAAATACATAGCTATTTCTATCACCCACATAATAGGAAAGAATTCCAGAGAGCACTACATCCATTAGAAGTGATCTTGTTTTTAGGTGGTTCAAATAAGGGTATAATATCCAGAATTTACCAGACAGTGAAAACTGTCTTAAACCCTCCAGATGCTGGATACTTAGATGCTTGGGGAGATGATCTACATTTTCTGATAACTAAGGACAAAATGACACAAATCTGGACACATATGAACAAATGTGCCAAATCTTTGATGGTCAGAGAACCACAGGTCAAACTTACACTCAGATTTTATCTAACACCCGAGCGAATTGCGCAAATGAATAAAACATATAGCCCATTATGCTGGAGGGGATGTGAGGCGAATGGTAATTATCTGCACTGCTGGTGGAGATGTGTAAAGGTGGAGCCTTTTTGGAGACAAATTTGGAAAACAATTGAAAAAGCCACTGAACTCTCACTACCATTTGATCCAAAGATTGCCCTGCTGGGCATATGGCCAGCGGAGCTAAGAAAGAACTTAGAAGTACCTACCTGTAAGGCGATGATTCTTGCAGCTATCCACATCAGTTGGAAATCTACGAAAGAACCTGCAAGGGAAGACTGGCTACAAAGGTTATGGTTTGTGCTATCTATGAACAGAATTGCTGCAGGTATCCAAGACTCATTGGAGGAGTTCTACGCAATTTGGTCACCCTGTTGGACTATAATTACGGAACATATTGACACTGACTCACAACCACTTTCAATTAAGTTTCAAACGATTTGAAGGATTAGATGGGCATGGAAACGTCTAACGACATATTTGCTGGCTCTATAAGAACAGATAGAAATGTATATAGAATGGTATAGGCCTATGCTAGGACACACCTGCATCCTACCTTTTTCTTTGGAGTTATTATTGGTTCTCCTTGAAATGTAATGCTTTTTTAGGTTAAGTTTGGTCACTTGTGACATGTATATGTTTGTATGTTCATTTCAAATGTGATACTTTTATATAAAAACTTTATTTCTGTTATATAATCTACCTTAAAAAAATAAAGAGAGTCCCTAGTAAACAATAATACAGAGAAATTATCGACCTAATTCTCAGGAGAAACGTTACAATCCAAGTTGTACTGAGAAGAATTTGTCCCCTTGGCCACAAATTTCCAAAACACCTTATTATCTTTTTTATTTCCAGCTAATTTAAGCTCAGACCATCGGTGATCATAATAATCTTGCTGCTTCTTTAGCAAGAGTAATTTATATTGATTCCTTAGGGTACAGAAATCATTTTAATAATGATGGGATTTCCTACACTTACTCCGTTCTTTAAACAATTTCCTCTTAATATCCCTGCATTCAAAATCGAACCATCCTGCATCAGATCTTTCCTGAATTTTCCTAGGCATCATACAAACTCTCCTTACTAGACTTGGCTTTAGAAAATTAAATATACTCTGGATACTTTTAGCAATCTCACAGGAATCCTGAGGAAATTACTTGGCTGTGGAGCATAGCTAAATCACTCTCCTTCAGCATGATAGATACATTATCAGTCAACTTCTCATCCCAATACAATCTCTTATTATAAATAATCAGGACAATATCGTCCCTATGTTCCAACAAGATTGAGGGAAGATCTCCTAATTCTTGGTTTATAAAAAGCCCCTTGGATAAATAAAGACTTAATGGAAAGTGATCACTCTCCAAGCACTGGATAATTTGAAAATATTTAATAATATGCCAACTAGAAGGTTCAATTAGCATATAATCGAGAGTACTCGTCCGTCCTCCAGCACAAAATGTTACATTATCACTACTAGGACTGGGAAAGGAACCATTTACCATATGTAGATTAAGATACAGCAAAAACTTTTACAATTCCTGCCCAGTCACCTTGTCCTTAAGCTCAGGGGAGGAAATACCACAGATCTCACTCAAAACAAGAAAATCCTCATCATTCCACAAGAGAACCCCAACTCTTGCGTTCAAATCACCACCTGTCAGTAACTTATCGTCATGGGAATCTAACTTTAATTTCTCAAAATACACTAATAATTTATTCCAGTACCCCTGAATTAAATTCTTAGTGGACACCAGGGGGACATATACATTTACCACAATCCATGAGGGGCCCTTACTAGGGCTCAGTCTTATAGTTAAACAGAGATCATTGTCTGGATAAATCTGTTTAGTTGTCCATAACCTATTATTAACTACCATCATAAGTCCTGCTGATGGACGCCCTTCGCTTTAGGATTCTTGGCCAGGATATTAAAGCATTTATCACTCTTCATATAGAAGAGGGCTACACACCAGGTTTCTTCCAATAGAATATCATAATTATTAACAAACTTTGCCCAATCCGTATCACCAACTTTACTAGAAAGACCATTTACATTCCACACTAATAACGAGACTAATGGAGTTTCGTCAAAGTTCATCTCCCCCATCATTGGGGTCCTAAGGTTTGATCCGTCAATCGTGATGCAACAAGCCATCTCCCAGCTTATCTAGGTGCCTCACTTAGTTCTCTATATCTTCACTTAATTCGTCCAAAGCTGCTGTCAATACTTCTACATTGGACGTTACTGGATAAATAGCTTCTGCTTTATAGCTATCCCCTAAATCCTGGCTATTCGTAAGACTGGCTTTAATTCTTGGAGGATCACAGGACCTCCCTCATCTCGTGATTGTACATACCCCTTGGGTACAATCCGAGGGGGAGCTAATGAGCTTTCCACCACTATAAATGAATTAGGACCTTCGATCTGGGGATGTGCTACCTGAACTATGGGTTCTAATAGTATTACTGGAGTATTATCCTTGATATCTATTAACATTACTTGAAGGGCTGCCAGACGTTCAATGATATTACTCTGTTCTTCCAAGGCAAGACACTCATATGCAGAAATAAGAGTCATTTCCTGCTGCTTAACAAAATCATCCCCAGATCCTGGAAAGGCTGCATCCTGGGGGTCTAAATGGTGGAAAGCTAGCTTGGGGGCCCTGTCAACACCTGGCCTATCCCCTTTACTCCTGGACCGGATAACTGGTTCAAATAAATCCGGTTCAGGCAAGGTTTGCATCTTCAAAGCTAATCAAATCTACTTGTTGATTCAGTATTGAACTCCTGGGTGTAATCCAATCCTCCTGACGCTGAGCAGAGACTATCTGGTTAGTATAATATCTAACCATAGTTATACACAGAAGCTCCAGTTGAAACTTAAGCCTGGAAACTTTCTGGGCAGCATCAGAAGAAGTAAAAGTTACAAGTGACCTAGCGCTACTATAGTTGTAAAATAGATATTCAATGCCCACAATATAATTAGAAAATAAGCACATAAAAGAAACCTTTTTAATTGGATTCTGCAGATGCATAAAGTGCTCAGTTTGACTCAATAATCCCTTAGGTTTGGGATAATTAATAAGGATCAGCTTATTAAGATTCATTTGGATTTCCATTTTAAAGGAGGAAAAATCCAGGATACTCTAGGCTGGGGCGCTAGATTCCTATTAAATTTTTTATCCTTTGGAGGAGACCATGGACTAGATTAATTAAAGTTCTTATTAGGAGGTAACTGGGTAGATGTTCCTTTACAATATGTTAAACAACAGTTGCCTATGGCAAGCTCGTTGTTAGGAGTGACAGAAACTAACGCACCCTGTAAATCACCACCCCCTACTTGGGGAAGAGGGTGATAATCTTAGAACAATCACCCCCCAACCTGCCCCCCACTGGAGATATACTTTCCTCCTTATCTGAGCAGCTAGGGCCTGTACCCTTGATTTTTGTGACGTTCTGACTAACTACAGAACTCTCCACAGATAATTCCCCCAAAAGCTTGAACAATCTTCCAAAGTTCATACTCCATTTATTACACCGCCCCTTCCTGCCTGGTTTTATATTCTTACTCTTTTTCTTAGGCGGCAGCTTTCTAGTTTGTTTATTTCTATCCTTTATATGGGATTTAGCTGTCCATGATGATTCCACTGAGGAATCATGGCCCTGGTGGCCCTCATACCCCGGGAGGGCCCTGAGCACGTTGGGGTGGGACTATCAGTATCAGATTAATCTGATAATGCCAACAATGGTTGGTATCGGACTAATCCGATAATAGTCAGTATTGGAAAATCAGATTTTTAACATTGCCGGTTTTATCAGATTTTTAACATTGCCCATTGAAGTTAATGGCTGCAATGTTAAAGATCCGAGAAATTCAACAATGTTAAAAATCCGATATTCCGATACCAATAAATCCGATATCGGAATCCGATAATCTCCCTGGAGTCCCATCCCTACTGAGCAGTAACCATCTTAACCAGTACTTGAATCAAATCCTTCACATAAATAAGACTGAAGGGATCTTAAATTGGTGAACAATTCCTCAAGTGATTTGCTAGTTAAAATACAATGTTTACTCAGAACTTCCCATGTAAAGGGACCCCAGGTATCCATCCCACCAGAAGTTATTCAATCACCATCCCGTGTACAATCCATCCCATTGTTTAAATTCACTCCTAGGGAACCTTCTAAGCCTCCTAACAAGGGGGGGTTTAAGGGTGCACATGGAGCCCCCCGTTCTTTCCCCAGGGAATCCGCCTCATAGAGCGGGTTCTGTCTTCTGGAAGATTGGCCACACGCTGGATCTGGGTTGGAAAGTCCTCTGAATCCATACCGGCGTCTACTTGGACTAAACAGTCTTCCTCACCCAGATGCTTTTCCAAGTTCCTTTTGCTAGGAGCCAGGTATGTTGAGTCAACACCACCTTGCTTAGGTCCAAAAAACTCAGTTATTTTTAATTAAGACAAATTAGGAGTGTTGTCTTGTGTAACTAATGGTCCAACAGTAATTTTCCTACGTAGGTTTCTGGTAATTGGAGGCATTGTGACCAGCTTCAAAACCAGCTTCCCATAAAGCAAGCAACCAACCAACCCACAAAAGGCCCTCGGGTCTTTCCATACTAAAACCAGCTTGGCTGTGAGGATCCTGGAAGCTAGATAAAACCCTGACCTAGTAATGGCCGGATTTAATCCTTAATAAGCTATACCTAACCCTTCCAGGAGCCTTACTAACAGTCGCAATCTAGCTCCCAGAGGTTAGAGCCTAACTCTTCTAGGAGCTTGCTGGCGACAACAGCTTGACCCCTTAATCTCAAAGTCTAGCTCTTTTGGAGCTTACTGGTGGCAGCAGCTTAGCTGCTGTATCTTAGAGCCTAGCTCTTCTTGGGGCTCACTGGCAGGAACAGTTTAGCCCCTTCTCGGGGCTTACAAGTGGCAAATATTAGCCCCTGAATAAATAATGCCTCATCCTTCTCAAGGCTTACATACGGCCAATATTTAACCCGTGTATAAAATACCTTGCCCCTCTAGGGGCTTGCCTTCAAAAGACACGTGGCCACTGAAAAATAAATGCCTATCCCCAATAGTCCTGAAAATAGCAAAGACTCGATCCCTGTCCCCAGACCTCCCCTCTTTCCGAATATATTATAAGACCTGGTTGTTCCGACGGGCCTTTGGGGACGAGGGTAGGTTTTTTCTGCCTTTTAGCCTTTCCGTTTTTGGTATTTTAGTATTTTAAAATGTTTGTAGTATTTTTAAAGGATTTTATCGTTGTTTTTGACTGTTTGTTTTGCTTGCCACCCCAAGCTGTCAGTGTGCGGGAGGGTGTGGGATATAAATATCTGTAATAAATAAATAGATTATAATGCTGACTCTTATGGGGCTAATATATAATATAATCTGAATCCCTAAATAGCTAAAATCTAACTATATTTTATAAACCTATAATTTAGCTATAGATTCATCAAAATCATAGGAATCCTACCCATATATTCCTTAAAATTTAAATTTTATATGTTCTAAAGTAGACTAGAAATAATCCATCCTAGCTCCTTCAGGCTCCTCAAGGGCTCTTTAAGGGCCGTGTCCTTAGGTGTGCGACCTGAGGCTCTGTCAGCGGCCACTCTGCTTTGAAGTCCCTGGCTGGAGGCACTTCTGGCTGGCTTGGTCCACAGGGCTCCACCTCTTCAGCTGCTGCTACAGGGAGGGCCCCAGAGTGACGTCCCAACATGCTGGGGGGTATCCAGCAACTTCCAGCCCCCTACTGTTACCGGGATGACTGCTGTAAAAGGGGAGCGCCTGGCGGGTTCCTCTAAAAAGGCGTGGTGCAGTCTCCGGTCTGCAACAACAGCTCATACAACAGTGCAGACAAGACATTCCAACTGTACTACCCCCTCCGCTCGTCGCACATCTCCCGAGTCCGATGCACCACTTTACTCCTCCACAGATGGCAGGACGCAGCAGGAACAGAGGCAGGAGGCCACAGCCACTACGGCCCCGCTAACTGCCCAGACAACGGCAGACACCCTTAGGGTGCCCACCCCTGGCTTATGTACCTGCAAAAGGGAGAGGCCAGATGTCACCAGGAAATCTTTCCTTCCTTCCCCCAGTCCCAGGAAACACTGTTGGGGGTGGGGGGCAATCCTTCCTTTCCCCCACCCCAGGTGCAAGTCATCAACCAAGGCCACAAGCAGAGTTTCCGTGCCATGCCCAGGACAACAGCCCAACAGAAACGGGTCCAGGAATCCGACAACATTGAGATGAGCCTGGAGCTGTTGGGCAACCACCCATTCAATAACCGTCCCTAAAATGGGAAGGTTAGAGACAGGCCAGTAGCTGGCTGGGGAATCATCGGGCGTGTTTAGATGGATGGCAGCTATGCTCCTGCCCGCGCCAGCCCACTTCACCCCTGGGATGACCGGTCTGTCCCAAGGTCAGATGTGCAAGCAGAGCAGGCTGTGCCTACCCTACGGCAATCCTGACAGTGGCGTTCTGCAACATCCCGGAGCGGGCTGCCAGTCAAACCTGGGGCACCGGCTAGGAGGGGAGCTGCTCTCTGTCTGTTGGGCGGACCCACACCGCAGCTCCGGGCCCGGCTGCCTGTTGCCGTTCTACACCATGCAGGTTCAGCCGCCAGCCTAATGTTTACAATGACATCATTCAGTCACATGAAGCTCATGTATGTTGTTTCCACAAACCGTCACAGGGTCCCCAGGGCTGGCGATGTGCTGGCGTTCGTCCACCCCGCTCTGCCGCAGTGGCAGAAATTGTAGAAACAACATACACAGAACACATGTAACATACGTGTTCCTTACAATATAAGAAACATACGTGTTCCTTACAGCTGTGGACCAAGCTGCCTATAGTTTTCTGGGTCCAATTCAGAGTGTTGGTTTTGACCTATAAAGTCCTGAACGGCCTGGGCCCCACCTATCTGCGGGATTGCCTCATCCTCCGGGTTCTGGATCAGCCCCTGCGGTCGGCTGGGAGTGCCCTCAAGGTCCTGGGTGGCCACTATGAGGAGGGCATTCTCGGTGGCAGCACTCCCGCTGTGGAACTCCCTCCCACCGGAGGCCAACCTGTCCCCAGAGCTCCCCTCTTTCCGCAGACAATGTAAGAGCTGGCTGGTCCACCAGGCCTTTGGTGAGGGAGATGGTTGATTGGGGGGAGGGTTTGGAGATGGGGATTCTTTTTAAATGATGCCTTGGGTTTTATTGTTTTAATGCTGTTTTTAATGTTTATATATATACTGTGTTGCTTTTATGATGCTGTGAGCTGCCCCGAGCTGCTGTGCAGGAGGGGGCGGCATAAAAATCGAATAAATGAAATGAAAATGTTGGAGCAAAAGGAAGAGCCATGGGTCCCAGATCTGAAGGGGGAGGTGGAAGGGGAGTCCATGAATCCGTGTTATTGATCAGGTTATCCAGCTCGGATACCTTTGTGCTGTGGGTGTGTGAATATCTGGGCCCACCTACAAAGATCTCATGAGATGCCCAATTCTGTCCCATCTTCTCCAGGGCAGGATTGCAGCCAGCAGTTGTTACAGCCAATGTCTCTCATGGCTTCTCTCCCATTCTAGTGGGCACCCGNCCTACCACAAACCCACCCAATCCCACCCCCCTGAACGTCAAAACCCCAATCCCCTATCCCTGCCCACCAAATGCCTTTTCAAATAAAAAAGTCTTACAAATAAAAAAGTCTGTAAGACGGATGATGCCCAGGCTCAGGCTCAAATGAACCTCTGGAGGAAGGGAATTCCACAGCATCGGAGCAGCAACAGAGAACACCTCCCTGCAAGCCCTCATCGTACGAACGAGGCTAACAGACAGAACCCACAGGGAAGTGATCGCAGGGGCCGCAGTCGGGCACGGAAGGGCAGGTGGTCTTTCAGATGATTGGGGCCCAGACCATTTAAGTCTTTAAAAGGTCAAAACCAACACCTTCAATTGTGCCCGGAAACAAACTGGGAGACAGTGCAGACTACAGAGCACCGGTCTAATATGCTCCTGGTGCCGCGTTCCTGAAAGGAGGTGGACCGCTGCATTTTGCACCAGCTGCAGCTTCTGAAGTCATCAAGGGCAGCCCCACACAGAGCACATTGCAGTAGTCATCTGAATCAGAAAGAAAAGGCCGCAGCCTCCTCACCAGATGAAGCTGGTGAAAAGCGCCTCTGGCCACCAATGCAACCTGACAATCCAGGCACAGCGAGGGGTCCAGAAGCACTCAAAGGCTAAAGACCTGCTTGACCAGAGGGGGCCGGACTCCATCATTAACAGGAGTCCCAATCCCCTCCAGGTCATAAGGCCGGCCAATCATCATCATCTCAGTCTTGTCTGGATTCATCTTCAATCAGTTCATCCTCATCCAGTCCCTGGCAGCAGCCAGGCATTGGGTAAGCACCGAGACTGCAGGGCCTGGGTCGGATGAAAAAGAGAGGTAGAGCCGGGTTGTCATCAGCATACTGATGGCCACTCACCCCAAACCTCCAAATAACCTTGCACAATGGCCTCATATACACAATGAACAAGAGGGGAGACAGAGTAAAACTCTGCGGGACCCCACAGGGGAGGTCCTGAGAGGATAACAAGCAATCGCCCATCACCACTCTGTGGGGCCTCCGCAACAGGAAGGAGTGGTATCGTTCAAGAGCAGTCCCACACACCTCCACCAGATCCCGCGGCCTTGTCACCACCACCTCACGATCAACGGTATCAAAAGCCACTGAAAGATCTAACAAGAACAACAGGGTAGAATTCCCCTTGTCAGTCTCCAGGTGCAAGTCAAATCAAATCAAATCAAATCAAATCAAATCTATTGCATAGCCATCGGCCTTAGGAAAGGACACACACTACACACATAAAAGCATCTAACAAAACACACGCAAGGCAAATAATAGAAATAAAAATAATAAGAATTAAAATTACATAAAACTCACAGAACCAACCAGCATTAAATCCACAGCAAGCTTAACTCTTCAACAGGCACTAAGGAGGAGTGGTCCCAGGTCCTGCTAGAAATTCAATTAAAGGGTAAAGATCAATGTCCTTGCCCTTCGACAGGCATTGAAAGCGGACCGTCCCAGACCCTGCTGAAGCTTCCGCTAAGAAGTAGGATCTGGCGGCAACAGCTTGGCCCCTGGATCTCAAAGCCTGGTTCTTTTCGGAGCTTGCTGGCGGCAACAACTTGCCCCCTAGGTCTTAAATCCTGTAGCCCTGTGTGATCTTTATAGTCTTTCATTTGACTGGCATTCTTCAATCAATTTTGCATTCCCCATATCAAGAGAAATTGTCAGGGAAAGCAGAATTCTTATGTTCTTTGGTGCCAGGAATTTCCCCTTTTCTTCGGGACACCTTTTATTGACAGGAGCCAGCTTCCCTTGCAGGGTCTGCAGCTCAAACTCTACAGGATTATGCTGGCGGGAGAGAACCCGAGAGGAAAGCAGACCCAGGGCAAAAGTGAAACTCCCCCATCCATTTCCATCATTCCAGCTGAGCGAGGTGCAGAAACTACCCAACAGCATGAAGGGGGCAAGGAAATCAGATTCTTACCATCGCCTCGGTGTCACTGACCGAGGTGTGTGTGTGTGTTAGCGTCACAAGGAAGGGAATCTGTGCGATGTGGACGCGTTCATTTTAATGAGACAGTGGCTCTTTCAGGGCCTAATCCTGCCCCACCTCGGCAGCAGTAGGTTCAGGATGGAGCCTTAAAATCCTGAAAAGCAGAATCTGAAAGACATCTTGTTCTACCATGTTTCATTGCAGCCCCTACGGTCGACTGGGAGAGCCCACCCTCCTGCAGGTTCCATCTGCTGCCCTTGTCCGCGGGACGGGGATGCGCAGGAGGACATTCGCGATTCCTGCCCCAGTTCTGTGAAACTCCCTGCCCCAGGAGCTTTGCTTGAGCCCGAGCATTTTCCAGAGACGGTGTAAAACATTTTTTTTGCAAAAGCATTGGGCGAGCGGGGATAGGGGTTGGTTTGGGTTTATGGATCAGGTTGTGGGGGAGGATGGGAGTTTTTATTGGATTGATTTTATTGTTACTGATTTATGAATTGTGAGCCCTGAGCCTCTATGGGAAGGGTGGCGTATACACTGAAATAGATAAATAAAATAAATCTATATCTTTCCCCTAGAATTATCCCTGTACTGAGATGCACTGGGGCAGGGGAGAGATTTGGGGCCTGATCCTGCAATGTTCTGTGGAGGAGTCATCAGTCACCCCATTAAAGTCAACAGAGTCCCTGGTCTGAGCCAGGGCCACTCCTTTGAGGGAGGATTTTGCAGGATCAGGCATCTAATCTCAGCATAGATTCAATCCCAGATGAAGCTCGAAACATCTCTTAGATTGAACATGGCCTGACCTGGTCGCTGGGTCTGAGGTGTTGCTCTCCACTGAGCATGCGCACGGGGGAGTGAGGCTTTGGGAATCTGAACCTACAGCTAAACCACATGGATCACTCTGAGTTTCATAATGAGCCGATCCCAAACCCAGCTTGGAAACCTCCTGGTGTCTAATGTATATCAGATAGAGGCCTCATCTCCAGGGGGAGCGGGTTGAGCTAAGAGGCCCTGGTCTGAGAGCTAGGCCTTCTGGGTGCCACCGACTATCCTGGAGGAGTAGGATAAACCCATGATACCTATCATTGCTGGAGGGCTCTTTCACCACAGCCCAGAAGACACCAGCCTACCCTCAGAACCTGACCAATGTGCTCACAACAGGAACTCAACACCCATCACCCCCTCTGAACAAAGCACAAAAATCATCCCTCTGAGATATTCAACCAAAATCAATGATCCTGTTACTTAAGTGCATTATTTATAGTCCTGTTCACTGTAGCAGAACAGGTCCTTGCCATCTTCTTTGTGGCAGCCCTTTAGACACTTGAAGACTACTATCGTGTCTCCCCTTAGCCTTCTCTTTGCTAGGCTAAACATACCCAGTTCCTTCAACCTTTCCTCATAAGACTCTTTTTCCAGACTATCGTTTTTGTCGACTTCCTCTGAACCCGCTTTCATTTTGTCTTGCCCACATGGACTCTCTGATGATACAGTAGAGATGTGTTCCTGCTGAATCTTTTCCCGCATTCAGCACACTGACTGGGCTTCTCTCCTGTGTGGACTCTCTGATGTGTAATAAGGTTTGAGGTGCGATTGAATGCTTTCCCACATTCAGAACACTTATAGGGCTTCTCCCCTGTGTGGATTATTTTATGTCTAGAAAAGGCTGACCTGTTAATGAATCTTTTCCCACACACAAGGCACGGATAGGGCTTCTCGTCTGTGTGGATCCTCTGATGTCTACAAAAAGTTGGTTTGTCATTGAATCTTTTCCCACCCACCCGGCACTGACAGGGTTTTCCTCCTCGGTGGACTCTCTGATGTGTAAAAAGATGAGAGTTCGAAATGAATGTTTTCCCACATTCAGAGCACTCATAAGGCTTTTCTCCCGAGTGAATTCTCCGATGTGTAGTAAGGTTTGAGCTCCGATTGAATGTTTTCCCACATTCAGGACACGCATAGGGCTTCTCTCCTGTGTGGATTATCTTATGTCTAGAAAAGGCTGACTTGTTAATGAATCTTTTCCCACACACAGGGCACAGATAGGGTTTCTCCACTTTGTGGATTTTCTGATGTCTATAAAGATTATATTGATTACGGAATTTTTCCCCACATTCAAGACACTGATGGGGTTTTTCTCCTGTGTGGGTTTGTTGATGTTGAATAAAAACCGACCTTAATGTGAATCTCTTTTTACATACAGAACACTGATAATGTCTCTCTGTAGTGTGGTTTTTCCGACGTCTACCAAAGTGCTTTCCACTGTTACAGTTTTTCCCACGTCCATCAAACTTACGGAATTTTCCTCCTCGGTGGGTTTCCTGATTATTCGAGCAGGATAAATTCTCTGAGTGAGTGTTCAGTTTTTCTCCCAAGTGGATACTGTTTTGCTGGAGATCACTGGCACCTCCAGGAGGGGGAGAGGATTTGTCTTGTCTCCTCTTTGAAGGGCTGTCTCTCTGCTGTCTTTCTGCTGTGCAGTAGCGTCCACCGGATTTTGCCAGAGGAGCTTTCCCTTCAGGAACTGTATGACAAAGAAACTCCTCCTTGTTTTCATTGTTTGCTGGAATGAAAAGGGAATCCAGTTACAACTACTTTCCTGGACTTTGGAGAAAGGAAACCTTAGGGAGAAAAAAAAATCACTGCAGGAGATTCCACAAAATTAGTCACAGAGACAAAGTCTTGAGAAAACTGGCCCTGCAACTGCAGAATCCAGAGCTGAGCCCAATTCTCAGACCTTCTCCCCAGACACTCCCCTTACAATCCTCCGGAGGTTCTCCTTCCCATGGTCTGTGGGGTTGACACACAGAGCAACCCCTGAATCTCAGGTCCCAGGGAGAGAGGCACTGAAGTCGCCCCAGAAACATCAGAGCATCTAATAACTCAAGTCAGATGAATCCTTACCCAGGGATCCGGCATCACTGTTACCCTCCTGCTTAACCTCCCTGATGAGCTGCCTCTGCCCGGTGTCTGATGGAGCCTGCTCTGCCTTGGGGAAATTCACAGCCACCTCCTCGAATGTGCCCAGCATCTGAAACAGCAGCAAAAAGTCCATTCAAGGCAGAGCAACGAGGCTGGGAGAGTGAATGCTGAAGTTAAGGGTCTGATTCTGCCCCCCTCACCCACGCTGAGCAGCTCCAGTGCGATCAATGAGTCAGGAACTGGGGATGGTTTCCTCCCACCAGTCACTGGCCTAAGGGAAGCAAGGAATAGTTCAGCACTTATATTCCCAGTGATGACTTTGTCCTCATCGTTATCTTGCACCACTCATCTTGATTACTTAAGCAGAATCAGGTCACGATCAGCTTTGGTTATTCAGAGGTTTTATGATATGTTTGCTGGGGGCTCTATTCCTGCCACATTAAAAGCTTTTTGTTCCAAAGTTTCTTTTCAAACTTTATATGGGGCTGAAATCTGGGGTTATTCTGCTAACTCCAATATTGATGTTCCTTTTAATAAGTTTTTGCAGACTTTGCTTGGGTCTTCCTCCTTCTACCCCTGCCCCTTGTCTTCTCTGGAGGCTGGAGTGGCGGCCACCCTGACTGTTGCTAGCGAGAGGTTGCTAGGTTACTGGTTTTAAGTTTCTGCCCTGTCTCCTTCTAGATTTCCAGAAATATGTCTTATTGAGGGTTATCGGAGGAGCCAATCTCAGCCACCTCACTGCGTGAAATTAGTTGTAAAGAACCCATCTTTTTGAGGGTTGGGATATTTTCTAACAGATAGTACTTGATTGTTTTCAGTCTGTGATTAGAGTTTCTTATCTTGGAGATTAAGAGAGATCTCCCACCAGGATTATTTTGTTGCTGTTTGTGTTGAGTGTTGCCCCTTTGTGTACATTGTGGAACTCAGATGAAAACATGGAACAGTAATCCACTATGGATCTTAAAGGGAAGCTATAGCAGCCTGTTGTGGGCTTCATTTTGAGCAAATGTCTACAGCCAGCTTGGCAGGAAGAAGATGTTAAATACCGAGATATTTGAGATTTTGTTCCTGCCAGGTTGGAGCCACAGATGCTATCATATATTATGTTTTGGAATGCCCATTTTATAAGGATTTAAGAAACAGTTGGTTTCTGCCTTTGTAAACTAAAGTTACTTATTTCCCTAATTTTGAAAAGTTATATGGCTGAACAACAAAGATGAAGATATTCTCTGTTGCAATTGTAATAGGTTTTATGGAAAGAGGAAAGTTAATTAATGTTAATTATTGTGAGTTTGATGGTTTTTATTATATGATTTAGTTTTAAATTTTCCGATAACATGGTGTGTTTTTTTATTGCGCTACATACTTTATTTTTTGGGTGATGGCCTTGGCGAAAACTTGTGTCAATAAAATTAAATTATTTTTTTTACATTCCCAGTTTGACTGCAGTTTCACTTTCCTACACTGAGACGGGCAGAGCTCACCCCTCACGTTCTGTCATTGATTCTGGCCTCCTTGGAATTATCAGGATTAACCCCTCTCACCTGCTGTTCCTGTCTCTCGGCCTCTCGCTGCCTCACTGGGAAATCCTCTGCCAGGGCCACTGCCTGGATGCAGGTCTCTGGGCCGTGTTCCCTGACCCAGCTCTGCATTTCCTGGGGCAGGACTGTCAGGAACTGCTCCAGGATCAGCAGCTCCAGGATCTGCTCCTTCGTGCGGCTCTCCGGCTTCAGCCAGCGACAGCAAAGCTCCTGGAGTCGCCTGCAAACCTCTCGGGGCCCCTCGGCCTCCTGGTAGCGGAACTGCCTGAAGCGCTGGCGCTGCGTCTCTGCGCTGATGTTGTACCCTCGCAGGATGGCCCCCTTCACCTTCCCGTAGTCTCCCCTGTCTCCGGCGTCCAGGCTGCTATAGGCCTGTTGGGCTTCTTCACTGAGGGCCGGGACGAGTCGGGTCACCCACTCTCCTCTCGGCCACTGGCAGGCGTCAGCCACTCGCTCAAAGGTGGCCAGATAGGCCTCGATATCGTCCCTCTGGGTCAGCTCAGGCAGCTGCAGGTTGTGCCAGGCTGGGGTCAGAGGGGCCTGTACCGCCTCCAGCACCCTCTGCCATTGGGCTTCCCA
>QEPC01013004.1:340864-353626 GCA_003113815.1 Sphenodon punctatus | reverse complement strand
GGGGGGGGGGGGGGGTATGAGAGAGAATGCTGCTTATTTATTGCCTCTCCTGTTCAACGTGTACATGCAGCCGTTGGGTGAGATCACGAGAGGGTTTGAGGTTGGGTGTCATCAATATGCCGATGACACCCAGCTTTACCTCTCGTTTTCATCGAACCCAGGCCCTGCAGTCTCGGTGTTTACCCAGTGTCTGGCTGTGGTAAGGGACTGGATGAGGGTAAGCCGCCTGAAGCTGAATCCCAGTAAGGTGGAGGAGGCGATGGTGGGAAGGGAGTGGAGGCCGCCTCATCATTGATGGGGTGCGTCCCTCAGGTTCAGGGTCTGGGTGTACGCCTCAATTCACAGCTCTGCCCGGACGCCCAGGGGGCGGCTGTGGCGAGGAGTGCCTTTGGAGACTGCAGCTGGTGCAGAATGCGGCGGCCCATCTCCTGGCAGGGACAGGTTGCCGTGAGCACGTAACTGGCTCTCTGCACTAACCGCCTATAGTCTTCCGGGACCAATTCAAGACGTTGGTTATTACCTTTAAAGCCCTCTACAGCCTGGGCCTCGCCTACCTGCTGAACCACCTCACCCCTCGCTCAGGTCCTGCATCGATCCCTGCAGTCAGTGGAGAGCACCCTCTTGGAGAACCCCCAGGTATCCCAGGTGGCAACGTTCGAGAAGGCGTTCTCAGCGGCTGCGCCATGGCTGTGGAACTCTCTCCCAGCTGAGAGTCGCCTTTCTCCAGACCTCTCCCTCCTCCTGTAGGCAATGCAAAACCTGGCGGTTTCACCAGGCGTTTGGTGAGGGGGACGGGTGGGGTATTTATTCAGAACTCATCTGTTTTGAGACCTTTATAATTTTAGTATTTATATTTTTATTGTTTGTTGTTAGCTGCCCTGAGCTGCCATTGGGCAGGAGGGGGTGGGCTATATATAAATAAATAAACTTACTTATTTGAATTTATATCCTGCCCTTTCCTCCAGGCTCAAGGCAGTTTACAAGCAAAAACAAATCAATAAACACACACACACAAACACACCCGCCAAACCCTATCCCTGCCTGTCAAAAGTCCGGCCAAATAAATAGGTTTTAAATTTTCACCAAAAGAAAAAGATGCTGGGGCTTTGGGGAATCTCCAGGGGGAGGGAGTTCCAAAGCTGTGGGGCAGCCGCCGAGAACGTCTCTGTGTGTGTGTGTTGTTTGAACCTGGGGCGGGGGTGGAACCTGCAAGAAGCCAATGCCTGGCTGAGCTATGGGGGCATATGGAGTATTGGGGGAGGTGGTGGTGGGGGTGCAAGAGAGAGAGAGAAGGCTGCTTGTGCATGCACCTCCACACCCCTTTGCTCCAGCCTCACAGCTCCCACACCCCACCTTGCTCCCCTTCGTCTCCCTCTAAACCCCCCCACCCAGGCACCCCACACTCTTCCACCTCCTCCCTCCCCAGGCAACACCTGCCCCATTCCCTCCACTCCCCCAATCTCTCCCTGACCCCAGCAATCCCTGTCACGGCCTCCCCGCTCCACTGCATCCACACACATACACCCCACCGTCCCAACAACGCCAGTCTCTCCCTGACCCTCGCGCTCCCCACAAACTCCCCCACTACAGCTACCCAGCCCCACCTGAAGCGACGGGGGGGTGGGCGGGCTACTTCTTCTTCTGCCCCTGGGCCCCTCCCAGCCTAGCCCCGCCCCTGGGCCCTTCGACAGGCGGGGGGGGGCAGAAAGTGCGAGGGGGCAGGGGGCCCTGGCTCTGCCCAGGAAGAGGAGGCTCCAGATCCTGGCTCTGCCCCCCTCACTCCTCGTGGGCTGCGCTCAGCTCCGCTCCCCGCTCCCAGACCTCAGTCTCTCGGCGCTGGGGGGGGGGTCGGGAGGGGTTTGTGATTGGGTGAATAATCCCCCCCCCGTCACAGGGCGAGCAGGCTAGGACTCCCCCGACCCCGCTACCAAGGGCAGGATTTGTGGGGGGGCTGCGCTCCCCGGGGATCCATCCCCCCCGGATCTCCTGTCTGCCCCGACCTACCTCTTTCCCACGGCTCCAGCCCCAGCCGGAAACCACTGCCCCCGTGTGGAGAGAGGCGAAGCCACAGGAAACCGAGGAATTATGGGAGTTGTAGTCCCAGCCCAATGAGGAAACTAGGGTATAACTGACCGGGCTATTCCCCCCCGTCCAGCAGAAGAGGGGTGGGGAGCAGGAGCCGCCTCTGGTTTCAAATTTTCATGTCGCCCAGACTCCCCACCATCCCCTGACTGGGCTGCATCAGCTGCCTACGATCCCCAGCAGCCTTTGCGCTGGCTCTGTTCAATCCTTTGTGAGGCGCCAGCGCAAAGCCTGCTGGGGATTGTAGTCCGGTTTCTCCTTCATTGCGGTTGTGAAGGGTGTAGGGGAGTCCCATTCCGTCTCTGGGGGGGGTGTTGAGCCCCCACTCAGCCTAGGTTGCAGTAGGGGGCGGGAAAGCAGAGGAAGGTCTCTTTGCAATTCCTCCCCCTGATGGGAGGATCAGGCCCTTATTGTATTAGGTGAAGCCCCTTCTAGCTGGATCTGGCAGGAGAGACACTAGGAGAGCGCATCCCAGCTGGGGGAAATAAGACTTCTTGCACTGAATTTCCCGGGAAGGGGGAGGACTTTGACAGGGAGAGCACCAGCTGCTGGGACACTCTTGGGGGGGAGGAGGGGGCACAGCAGGTCAAGCGGCAGCCTCTTGGAGCCACATCTCAATGCATCTCACTCTGTTCTCTCTCTTGTGTTTCCTCCTCTCTTGGGTGCTCCTGCTCCTTCCAGACCTGGCTGCTGCTGGGAGAGAGTTACCCTGGTCCTCAGCTGGGCCAGGAGGAGCTCTTGGCTCTTCTCTTCCCCCTGGCACAAGGCACTGGCACATTTAGGGCCTGTTGGGGGAGCTCCCAGTTGTGTCTAGTTAACTCTACACTATTGCTTGGGGAATCCACCTTCTCGATCAAGCCACTGCGGCTTCCAGATCTCTCCTCTGCAAGGAGAATCTAGGGTGGTCAGAGGGTAAGATCTGTGGGAGACAGCATGTCCTCCCTATCAGGGGACTTCTGCCACTCCGGGTATGGGTGCTTAGATGGATGCCATCATGTAAATGCTTCGTAAAGGTGGGGGAGGCTCTATGCATTGGTTGAGGTGGCAGCAGCTGGGAAATGCTCCTTTTCTCTGTGCTGATCAGCAGGAGGAATCAGCCCCAATGGAGGCAGAGTCTAGAGGATGTCATCCTTCCTGTCCCCTCAGCCCGTAACCTTGGGGTCATCTTTGACTCCGCTCTCTCCGTCTCTGCTCACATCCAAAAGAAAAACACTGCTAAAACTTGTCACTTCTTTCTTTATAACATTACTTAAATCCATCCTTTCCTTTCTGAACACACAACCAAAGCTCTCAACACCTCCCGCCTAGACTACTGTAACCTGCTACTTACAGGTTTCCCACTGAACCATCTATCTCCACTTCAGCCTGTTCAAAATTCAACTGCGAGACTCACCTGCCTTGCATGCTGTTATGACCATGTAATCCCCCTCCTCAAGTCACTACACTAGCTCCCCATTCGCTACCATATACAGTTCAAGCTTCGTTTACTTACCTATAAGTGTCTTTATTCTGCAGTTCCTCACTATCTCTCCTCCCTTATCTTCCCCTACACGCCTTCTTGTGACCTCTGGTGTAGCAGGGAGCAGTCCTGTGGGGCTGCTGCCCCTTTAACAAGGGGGGCTGCGGGGGTCAGACAGAGGGCTGAACCTGCCTAGGGGTGTGGCAGAGCCAACCCCATAGCTGGGGAAGAGCCTGTGGGGTGAACAGGCTGAGAAACCCCTGTGACAGAGTGGACAGGGTAGTGGCCCTTTAAGGCTGGAGTGGAGGAAGTCTGGCCACACCCACTCTGCTGGTATATAAGAGAGACAAGGCAGCAAAGAGGGAATTTCTGCCAGGGAGATGAAGGAGCAACATCTCCCTGAAAGCTTTCTTGTGCTGTCCAGGGTGCTGAAAACTGGAGAATCAGCAAGACCCAGGCAAGGTAGAGAGGCTGTGCCCAGGAAGGAGTTTCCTGCCTGGGGAAGGTTTGGCTGGGGCCTGGGAGGCCTTGCTGAATAGACTTTGGGGGACTTGTGGTTGGGTTGCTTCTGAGGTGGAGAGATGGACCTGGTTCTTTAGGGTAGAGGCAGCTGAGCTGGTAGCCCCAGGTACACTGGACTGGTAGTGTTCAATAAAGACTGTGGCCAAAAACCTTTTGGACTGTGTGTAGTGTCCTGAGAGGGTACTGAGGTGGAAAATTACAGACTGAAGAGCTTATCCTTTTTCAAATAAACAGCAAGACTGCTTTATTCTGCAAAATGTGCTGGGACCTTGCAGATGGCCATATTGAAACATTCAAACAGATAGCAGAAGTCAGGAGATCATGCTCTAAGCAGGATTTCTCCTCCGCAACTAGCACAGAATCAATCATCATGAAGTTAAAGTATGTGTAATCTCTTTTACTGCACAGCTGTGAGATTTGTAGAAGTATGTAATTCTTTGTAATGCGCAGAAGCGAATGTCCCTGCTTAAGGGTATATATGTAGTACCCCATTTCCAACATAGCATCTCAGAATCCCTTTGTGTTACTGAGATCCACAGCGCTGTGTATTTGTCATTACTTTGTTTGTTTGTGTTTGATCAATTTGGAATAAACTCATTCTTGGAACCAAAGCAGCCTCCACTCTTCAATCTGGGGGGATATTTTTCCCCAACAAATGGTGCCAAAACCCAGGAGAGTGGAAATTAGGAATCAGGTGTGAAGTTCCTAAGGTAAGTACTGCTGGGGGACGCGCCTTTGCTTCTGAATGCATAGGAATTGGGACTTAATTGATTTATTAGTCCTTCTAACTACCACAGAGCCTGAGATTTGAAAGTTTTAAGATCATTAGGTGAAAGTTAGCTTTTGAGTCTGATACTGAATTTTATACTGAGTCTGATATTGTCCAAGGACTGGAAACTGCTAGTCTGATACTGAAATGTTGAATCTGATACTGATAGTTTGATATTGTAATTGATAGTGATACTGAATTTGATTTGAAATATTGATATCTGGGTTGTTGATGGGTTTTTATTTTGTTCCTGGTGGATTAGTAGAAGCTGCTGCTGGCAGTGGTTATTAGATTGATAATTGGGTTTTCCTGATGGCTGTTTAACTTTGTCTGATTATTTTTTTTGATAAGGGAATGTGGCTTATATTTGTAAAAATTATAGTGTGAGTTTTGTTAATTTGATAATTTTGTTATGGGCTCAGAGGAGTCCAAGTTGCCCCCCAGGTGACACGCCAGTAGGCTATATGGCCCAAAGATATGGCCGGCCTGCATGCTGCTATGTGCATAAATGGTATTTTTATACTGCAGTTTCCTTTAATTGGGTCTTTTTGCATTACTGTACGTACTCACTTAGGGTTAAGCCTTGACTCAAACCATCCCCGACAAATGGATGCCTGGTGTCTGGGACGATGAAGCCAATAAATCCACTGTTCAGGAATGTTTTTCTCCTCCTCCCGAGACACCGGGATCCCCTCCATGTTCCCTATTACCTGCAACTTCCCCGACTCTCCCTTCTCCTGCTCGAGCTGCGTTGCAACTTGAGACGGCAGGCAAACCCTGGCTGTTTCTTCTGCATTTTTCTGCAGGGTCCTAGTGCTCATCTCTTTTCCTCCTTATTGGTTTTAAATTACACTCAGGGTTAAATCCTGATGCAGTGGCTGACCTTCAGCCAGTGGTACGCACTCGCTTAGACTGCTATGATTAATTATAGGACCCAATCCTTGAATGATGTTACCTCTGCCTGTTCCCAGATTTGGGAAATAATATAGGAAGAAACAGATAAAAAGCAACTTGCCAAAATGTGTGTGATGCAAGTACAGCTTCAGTTCTGCAGGACCCCAAATCAGGCTCCCTATCGTCCCCGCCGGGAGGGATGGCCCCCTTTCCCTCCGGGAGGTGGCACTAGAGGTCAACATTTTGTCATGCATGGAAGCCCTGTCCTGAGACACCTGCGCGTAGTGTTTTTCATAGCAAGAGGTTTCCTTGTAAACCAGCGCACTGAAACCCCCTAACAAAGAAGAACCTTCTCCATTTAAATAGGGTGTTAATAATCCTAAAAAGAGCTTATTTTCCACACGTTAGAGTATGCATTTGTGTGTAAGTTTAATACTGGATGTCTGCAAGAAACAATGTATGCCGGCTTCATGTGAATATAGAGGGGTGAAACAAAATTTTTGTTTAAAGTTTGTAGGTCTTTGAGAATGTATGTATGCATGTTTGAGGATTTTCTTTGAGTGTGCTTCACATCACACAATTATTATTTCCGTCAATAGTCATGTTTTGCCCTAGTAAATACCGGGGCTACTTGTTCTGTGTTTAAAGTGTCAGGCGCTCCCTTTCTTGCCTGGGGTGTGTGTACTATCAGGGGTTGAGGGTGTCACAACTAGCCAGCCGCTCTCTGAAGTCACCACTGTAACCCTGGGCCCACTCACGGAGCGGCACTCTTTCCTCATTAGCTGTGACACCCCAGTCAACTTGTTGGGAAGGAATTTACCGTGCAAATTGAATGCTCAAATTTTGTGTTTTCCTGATGGCATGTTTGTCAAACTATTGTCTCCTGATTCTCCAACTTTGCTGATGGCCCTTGCCACTGAGGAGACAGGACAGCCCCTCTTGCCTGATCAACAGGAGGTGCTGTCCTCATTGCCTTTCAAATTGTGGGCAGACTCACCTGATGTGGGTTTGCTGCAAGGTGTTGACCTCTTCAGATATCAGTAAAGTTTGGTAAATCCTTTCCCTCTATTCCACAGTACCCTCTGTCTGTGGAAGCCACTGAAGGCATTTGTAGGGTAATCCTGAAATTTCAGGAACAGGGCATTTTGGTGCCTACTCAATCCCCTATAAATAGTCCTATTCTTTCTGTGAGAGAAAAAAAACAAAACTGGAAAGTTTTACCCTGATGGTTCTCCTATGTACGGATTTGTTCAGGACCTCAGAGCCATAAATAATTTGTTGTTCCTTTGCACCCTGTTGTTCCAGATCCTATTTTAACTATTGCCAGTATACCGGCTACAGCAAAATATTTCACTGTTTTTTATCACAAGTTTTTTCTCTGTTCCTGTTCATCCTGACTCTCAATACCTATTTGCCTTTACAGATCCTGCTATTAGAACTCAGTTAACTTTTACCCGCTTGCCTCGAGGATTTAGGGATTCTCCCTCGTTGGTTGGGTTGGCTTTAAGGGTGACTTTGCAGAATTTGCGCCTTCCTTCAGAGGCTACACTTATTACCTACGCAGATGTCTTGTTGATAGCGGCCCCAACTCAGGAACTTTGCCAACAAGCCTCATTACAACTTTTAATTCATTTGGCTTCCAAGGGACACAAGGTTTCCAAAAGTAAGTTGCAATTTTGTCAGACCAGTATTTCTTATTTGGGACATGTCATCACGGCTCGTTCTAGATCACTTTCCCTGGACCGTTTACAGGCTATTGTCTCTCCCCTTGCCCACCACCAAGCGGCAGCTGTGGAAATTTTTGGGAGCAGCTGACTACTGCCGCCAATGGATTTTAGGCTTTGCCTATTTGGCCCAACCCTTATACTCAGCATTAAATTTGGACCCCTTTTCCTTAAACATGGAAACTATACAGGCATTTCACACTATCAAAAGTACTTTGGCAGCCCCACCTGCCTTAGCCCGACCAGATTATTGAAAGCCTTTCACCCTGTGGTTTGCCATGAATCTCAGGGCTTTGCTCTGGGAGTCGTTACTCAGCCTTTTGGCCCTGATCAATGACCTGTTGCTTATTTTTCTTCTCATTTGGATTCTGTAGCTCGGGGACTGCCCCTTGTGTACAGGCTGTGGCAGCAGCCTCAGACTTGGTTGAAAAGGCCTCTACTTTGGTATTAGGCCATCCTTGAATTGTTGCTGTTCCTCATGCGGTTTCTTCTTTGTTACAGCACAAAAAGACACAATTTCTTTCCAACTCTAGATTAACCAAATAGGAGTTAAACTTGTTAGCTCCTGAGAACATCACCTTGCAGAGAGTGCCTCCTTGAACCCTGCATCCCTGCTTCCCACTCCTGGGAAAGGGAAACCTGATTGTATACTTGACTCTCAACCTCATGACTGTACTGACACTAGATTATTTGTTTACACCAAGGGTAGGTCTCACAGATGTACCCCTCCAAAATCCTGACTTGGAACTTTGTAGATGGAAGCTGTTCTCGCAAGGAGGGCATTTTACAGGTGGGCTATGCTGTTTGTACCCCTACCAATGTTGTAGAAACCTTTTCTCTTCCCTCATTGCGATCAGCTCAACCTGCAGAACTGGTGGCCCTTACCAGGGCCTGCACTTTAGCTACTGACCGAAGAGCCAACGTTTATACTGACTCCCGTTATGCCTTTGGCGTTTGTCATTCGTTTTGGATTAATTTGGAAAGAATGGGGATTTTTGACTTCTTCACATGCTCCTTTCATTTCTGAACTTTTATCTGCTTTACTTCTCCACTCTCAAGTAGCTGTTGTTCACGTACGAGCACACACTACTTCTTCCTCCTTTGAAGCTTTGGGTAACAGATTTGCTGATCAGACTGCAAAACGAGTAGCGATATCTGGCCCGTCTGCCTCTCGTTGTTGCAGTTTCCCTTTTCAGATTAACCTTTGCCGGCGCCGCTCCTCTGATCTTCAGGATTACCAACAGAAGGCACATCCGTCAGAACACCTCATCTGGACAAAGGCTGACTGTGCCCCTGATGATCAAGGCAATTTCCGGCACCCTGACGGACGTCCAGTAGCACCCTGCTTTTTAGTCCATCTTGCTTGTGTGTGCCATGGTAGGACACACTCAAGCAAAGGGGGGATGGTGGCCATGATTTCAGCTTCCTGGTTTGCTCCTTTTGTCACCACTGAAACAAGTAAGGTTGCCCAATCCTACCCTACCTGTCAGTCTTTTTAACCCTTCTCATACTGAACCTGTTCAACCATCCTCTCGCCCATGGAGTGATGGCCCCTTCCAGAACATACAGATTGACTTTGCTGAATTACCACCGGCCCAAGGGTTCAAATACATGCTTGTTGCTGTTTGCACTTTTTCATCATGGACTGAAGCTTACCCCTGCTGTAAAGCAGATGCAGAGGCAGTGGCCAAACATCTTCTTCGAGACTTTATTCCCCGGTTTGGTATGCCTCTTTCCATTGACTGTGACCAAGGTTCTCACTTTACTGCAAAATTGATTCAGTTACTATGCAAAAGTTTGCAAGTCAAGTTGCAGTTTCACACACCATACCATCCACAAAGCGGTGGACAGGTTGAACGAAAGAATTCAGATCTCAAAACTCGACTAGCTAAGTTGACTCATGAAACTGGACTGAAATGGCCAGAAGCACTCCCTCTAGTCCTGATGGCCACCAGAGCCAATCCAACCCAGAAACATGGCATGAGCCCCTATGAACTTGTATTTGGCTGAACCATGAGAATGGGCATTGAACTGCGCCCTCCTCAGGTATGTGATCTGTCTGATTTAAATGACCATTTAACTCAAATGTGATTTCTCTTTCCAAAGCCTTAAAAACTGCCCACATCCAGGCCAAGGAGGCGCACATGCCACCGCTCACAGAACCCTGCCATCCTTTTGAGCCAGAAGACTGGATCTTCATAAAAGAAATAACTCTTTAGCTCTTCGCTGGACCAGCCCTCACCAAGTTCTCCTGACATCCCCGACGGCTGTAAAAGTTAAAAGAAAAAGTGCCTGGATCCATGCTTCACATTGCAAAAAGACCTCTGAGCCCATAGAAAGAGGGCCAGAGGAACAGGGGGCAAGTGCTGGTAACCTCTCCCCTGTGCAAGAACGGCCTGTGCCACTTCACGATGGAGAAGAAGCACCACAACAATGATATTTCCACAAGGAGCAAAAACAGCAGCCAACCTTGTGGCCTGAAGAGTATGCTCCTCTGGACAATCAGTATTGCCACCATTTGTTCCTTTTCACTTTGGGGTTTTCCCCATACTCAGCACAGCCTATATAAAAAACTCTCCTTCAGGAAAACTATCTTTACATTTCAAACAGGTTTTTGCTAGTAACTGAGCAGCTTCGCATTGATTTAAATGTATTTGATGGTTGGATTTGTGCTTACATTCCCTCACATTTTAGATGGTATTCATAAGCATGCATTTCTGCTTAATTACCATAAATTAAAGTTTTCATATAGGCCTGAGTTGTCTTCTAATGCCACATGGCAGTTGTACAGCACAACATTTCTGAATTTATTTACATTATAGCCCCTCCCAAACTCCCACTTTGCTTGCAATGTAATGGCACTGGACAGCTTGTAGCAAAGTCCACATGCAATGCCACTGTTAAAAATTGAGTAATGCTTAACTTTAATAATACCTTCCTTCCTGAATTTACTCCTGCAGACTGTCACCTGACAGGTTATTACCATCAAGTATTTCTTTATACACAACTGTACTTAGATGTAGCAAACCTAACAGCTGACACCTTTCAAAGTATAGCCACTGAAATGGGTAGCATCAGGCAAATGGTTTTACAAAACAGGTTAGCCTTAGACTTTATTCTGGCCAGTAAAGGTGAGGTTTGTGCACTAATACAAAGGGAATGTTGTACTTGTATACCAAATAATAATCATACCATATTTCAAAACACTAATAACATCAAAGCGGCAGTAGCTAGTCTACATGAAGTGTAGGACTAGTCTATGGTCATGGTTAACTGATTGGTTCCCCAATATTTCAGGGTGGATAAAAGTTATTGTATGGGTTCCTTTTTTTATTATGGTTTTTATATTTTTTATTTGTTTGCATAAAAGGTACAATTTGGGGAGGGAATCAAATACTACAAATCAAAGGCAAGCCCCTCTGACCTATTCCATTTAGGGTCATACCAAGTCCCACGCATGGGGTCTGCTGTTCCTAAGTATCAAAGGGGGGACTTGAAGTAGAAAATTACAGACTGAAGAGGTTATCCAAGTTCAAACAAACACCAAGACAGCTTTATTCTGCAAAATGGGCTGGGCCCCTGCAGATGGCCATATTGAAACACTCAAACAGATAGCAGAAGTTAGGAAATCATGCTCTAAGCAGGATTTCTCCTCAGCCACTAGCACAGGACCAATCAGCATGCAGGTAAAGTATGTGTAATCTTTTTACTTCTACAAATCTCACAGGTGTGCAGTATGTAATTTGTAATGCACAGAAGTGAATGTCCCTGCTTAAGGGTATATATGCAGTACCCCATTTCCAACATAGCATATCAGAATCCCTTTGTTACTGAGATCCACAGTACTGTGTATTTTTCATTACTTTGTTTGTTTTTGATCAATTTGGAATAAACTAATTATTGGAACCAAAGCAGCCTCCACTCTTCAATCTGGGGTGATATTTTTCCCCAACAGTACCCCCTGCCTTGCAGGAGGGGGTCCAGCCGCTGCTCTAGGCTGACATGCCGTAGCACGGGGAAGAGCTAATTCCCCGTAAGTAGAACCCCACTGCCCTGTGTGGCCCTGGGGGCCTTATTCCCCCCCCCCCCCCCCACTAACCATGTCCAAGCATGTGCACCTGAGACTTTGCATCTCCTTGAATGTTATTTATCCCTTGTCTCCACCCATGTCCCCTCTCCTTGTCTCCCCCCTCCATGTCTATTAGATTGTAAGACGTAGGCAGGGATCGCATCTAGCTTATTGTTCTGTAAAGCACCAGGTACACAGCTGGTGCTATACAAATGCTTATAATAATCTGGTTATTGGGGAAGATGCTTTTATCTTTGCCTTTCTCTTCCACTATCGACTCTGTGCTTTTGACCGTGCTCAACCGTAAGCCTGGAACATTCTTCCTTAGTTAGCACACCAGCCCTCCACCTTGTCCATATTCATGTTCCGCTTAAAGGCCCATCTCTTTAAGGTTGCCTTTAAATCAGGATCCCAATCATTATCTTAGAATAAATCAGTTACTGAATAAACATACCCTTGTTTTTAACTGTTGGTATTTATGACTTAACTAGATTGTAAGCTCCTTGGAGCAGATACTGACTTCTATGTTCTACGTATCTCTACACCACTGCATATAACTAGTAGTGCTTTAGAAATAAGTAGTAGAAATAAGCAGCTCTAGTGGTTGGAGGCAGAATTATTGTGAACACCACCACAGCTACAGGTTCATAAAACTACAACACAACATATGTCACAGTTCCTGTCACTGCTATAGAAGGAGGGCTAGGACTCCAGGAAATCTTACCTTATCTATGCTGATGGTGTACAGAATCAGTTTGATGTTACACCAGCTGTTTGCTCCTACTGCGAGGCTACAATTAACCATGGGCAAGATCAGTGTCCTCTGTCAATTTCAGACCTCCTGACCCATATTAGATGTCACTCCAGTGCTGACACGTCTCCACCTGCAGCTAAGGGAAGTGGGGGACTGGATGGCAGCAGGAGCCACACACTGCGCCTCGGGGGCAGGAGCCCTTGGGGCGGGTAGAGATTATCTAGCAGAGCCCCAACCGCCAGGAGGGAGGAGCTGCCAGAGGGTGGTTTGACAAGCAGCTCCCACCTTGCAGCCATACGAGGGCCTGTCCCTCCCCCAGGGACGCTGATCGCCAGGTGGGGGGGGGGGCACATGGGGGGCAGTGGGGCAGACACGTGCCAGGGGGTCCTGATCCCCAGTCTGCTCGCGCCCGGGGTCCCCTCACTTCCCTCGCGCTTCTCCCCGGGTCCGTGGGGGGGGCGGGCCCGCAGGCCTACGGGATACGCCTAC
>QEPC01013004.1:318569-339519 GCA_003113815.1 Sphenodon punctatus | reverse complement strand
CCTGCCAGTGGCCGAGAGGAGAGTGGGTGACCCGACTCGTACCGGCCCTCAGTGGAGAAGCCCAACAGGCCTATAGCAGCCTGGAAGCCGGAGACAGGGGAGACTACGGGAAGGTAAAGGGGGCCATCCTGCGAGGGTACAACATCAGCGCAGAGACGCAGCGCCAGTGCTTCAGGCAGTTCCGCTACCAGGAGGCCGAGGGGCCCCGCGAGGTTTGCAGGCGACTCGGGGAGCTTTGCTGTCGCTGGCTGAAGCCGGAGAGCCGCACGAAGGAGCAGATCCTGGAGCAGCTGATCCTGGAGCAGTTCCTGGCCGTCCTGCCCCAGGAAATGCAGAGCTGGGTCAGGGAACACGGCCCAGAGACCTGCACCCAGGCAGTGGCCCTGGCAGAGGGTTTCCTAGTGAGGCAGCGAGAGGCTGAGAGACGGGAACAGCAGGTGAGAGGGGTTAATCCTGATAATCCCAAGGAGCCCAAAGTCAATGACAGAACATGGGGGGTGAGCTCTGCCCGTCTCAGTGTAGGAAAGTGGAACTGCAGTCAAACTGGGAATGTAAAAAATTCATTATTTAATTTTATTGGCACAAGCTTTTACCAAGGCCATCACCAAACAAACAAATTATCAGAAAACTTAAAACAAAAACATAGAATAAAATCAATCCCAACCCCCAAATAATTAAAACACATCAACTTTCCTCTTTCCATAAACTTTCTACAATTGTAGGAAAGGATATCTTTGTCTTTTTGCTCAGCCAGATAGCACCATGTTTGGGTTAGGTTTGGGGAATGTAACCTCTTACTATCTGGAGCTGGGAGTGAACAGCAGTGAATGGATTGTCCCATAATGACCTGTTGGGTACTTCAAGCAACTGAGTAAGTAAGTAAATTTATTAAGGTGCCAGCTTTAGCCATGGCCAACATCCAAACAAAACTAAATCGAACAAACAAATCAAGTAGCAATCAAGTGCATAAATAAACAACATTAAAAGGGGCAGTTTATGGATCGCCCAAATAACATATATATACAACTTTACAATAACATAAAGCAACAAATTAGATGTTGCCTATATTATTAACATACCCATATCAATCCATGTCCACGTTTGGATACAGGATGCTGGGCTCGACAGAGCATTGGTCTGACCCAGTATGGCACTTCTTATGTTATGTTCTTATGCCACGTTACTGATAGGAGCAGAACCCTTTTGAGGAAACAACCAAATTAACATTTCATGATTAGGCAAATAAGCAACTTTCCTTAAAACAGGCAGTGTCCAAACAACTCCAAAATCCTTATGAAATGGGCATTCCAAAGCATAATGTACAATAGACTCAATGGGTGAAAACAGACATGACGCTAACCACCCTTTCCCCACCCTTGGTGGTCATTTATGCATGTTTCAGGACTGCATGGCCACCAATACAGCCCTGCAACATGCATAAATAACCACCAAGGGTGGTTAAAGGGTGGTTAACGTCATGTCTGTTTTCACCCAATGGCTCTAGCATGTGAAGAACAAACTCTCAAATGTCTCGGTATTTGACATCTTCTTCCTGCCAAGGTGGCTGTAGGCTTTTGCTCAAAACGAAGTCTACGCCAGGCTGCTGTGAGCTTCCTTTAAGATCCATCGCTAACTATTGTCCCATGTTTCCATCTGACTTCCACAGTGTACACAAAGAGGCAATACACATAGCACGAATAGCAACAAAATCATCTTGAGAGGAGAACTCTCTTAATTTCCAAGATAATGCCCCCTCTTGAAGGGGCTACACCGGTGCGTCGCTCTCTGCACCAGCTGCCGATAGTCTTCCGGGCCCAATTCAAGGTGTTGGTATTGACCTTTAAAGCCCTAAACAGCCTGGGCCCCACCTACCTGCAGGGTGGACCGCCTCACCCTCCGGATCCTGAATCGACCTCTGCGGTCAGTCGGGGGCGCCCGGGTTTCCTGGGTGTCAACCATGAGGAGGGCGTTCTCCGTGGCTGCGCCGCGGCTGTGGAACTCCCTCCCGCTGGAGGTCTGCCTGGCCACTGACCTCCCCTCTTTCCGTAGACTGTGTAAGACCTGGCTGTTCCACCCGGTCTTTGCCAAGGGAGATGGAATGGGATGGGTGGGTTGGGTTAGGGAGGGTTTTTTGGTACTGGGTTATTTTAACTGCGTGACTATTAGTGTTGTTTTAATGGATTTTATTTTGTATGTATTTTTAAAATGTTGTTAGCCGCCTCGAGATGCTTATAGCAGGAGGGGGGTGGCCTATAAATTTTAATAAAAATAAATAAATAATAAGCTCTAATCACGAGCTGAAAATAATTGAATACAATCCTTTAGAAAATACCCAACCCACAAACAGAGAGGTGCTTCACAACAAATTTCAACCAAGGGAATGGCTGAGATTGGTTCCTCTCATAATCCTCAATAAGACACTTTTTTGGACATCTAGAAGGAGACAGGGCAGAACTCTTAAACCCATAACCTAGCAACCTCTCGCTAATGACAGTCAGGGTGGCTGCCACTCCAGCCTCCAAACGAAGAAAAGAGGCAGGGGTAGAAGGAGGAAGACCAAGGACATTGCAACAAAATTTATTAAAAGGAACATCAATATCAGCGTTAGCCAAATAACCCCAGATTTCAGCCCCATATAAAATATGAGAAGAAACATTAGAGCTAAATGCATTAGGAATAGACCCCCCAGCAAACCTATCATAAAAATCTCCTAATGGCCAAAGCTGATTGTGGCCCTTTTTGCTTAAGTAATCTAAGATGAGTGGTCCAAGATAATGATGAAGACAAAGTAATCATTGGGAATATAACTGCTGGGCTATTTCCTGCTTTCTCTAGACCAATGACTAGGAGGTGAAGGTAGGAAACCATCCCCAATTCCTGTCCCATTGATCACATTGGGGCTGCTCCAAGAGTCAGGGGCTGATCTGTGGGGTGAGGGGGTTAGAATCTGACCCTTAACGTCCACATTCGCTCCCCCAGCCCTGCTCCTGTTTGGAATGGATTTAAAAAAAAACAATTTTACTGTTTCAGATGCAGGGCACATTTGAGGAGGTGGCTGTGAATTTCCCCAAGGCAGAGCAGGCTCTGTCAGACACCAGGCAAAGGCAGCTCTGCAGGGAGGTTAAGCAGGAGGGTGACAGTGATGCCGGCTCACTTGGTAAGTATCCATGTAGACTGTCTGAGTTATTAGATGCTCTGATGTTCCTGGGGCAGCTTCAGTGCAGGAACCTTCTCTCCCTAGGACCTGAGATTCAGGGGTTGCTCTGTGTGTGTGAGCCCCACAGACCATGGGAAGGAGACATTCAGGAGGATTGTAAGAGGATTGTCTGGGGAGAAGGCATGAGAATTCGGTCCAGCTCTGGGTTCTGCAATTGCAGGGCTAGTTTTCTCAAGACTTTGGTTCTCTGACTAAATCTGTGGGAACTCCTGCAGTGATGTTTTCCCCCTGAGGTTTCCTTTCTCCAGAGTCCAGGAAATGAGTTGTAACTGGATTCTCTTTTCATTCCAGAAAACAATGAAAATGTGGAGGAGACTTCCTGTCTGACAGATCCTGAACCAGTGGGACAGCAAAGGGTGTCTTCCAGTTGTGCTGAAGGGGAAACCTCTGTCGCAAAATCTGGTGGACATTATTGTACAGCAGAAATGTATCAGGGAGGCAGCCCTTCAAAGAGGAGACAGGACAAATCCTCTCCCCCTCCTGAAAGTGTTGGAGAACTCCAGCAAAACAATATCCACTTGGGAGATCTGAACATGCACTCGGAGAATGCATCCTGCATGAATACTCAGGAAACCCTCCTAGGAGGAAAATTCCCCCAGTTCGATGGACGTGGGGAAAACTGTAACAGTGGAAAGCACTTTGGTAGACATCAGAAAAACCACACTATAGAGAGACGTTATCAGTGTCCTGTATGTAAAAAGAGATTCAAATGGAGGTCGGTTTTTATCCAACATCAACAAACTCACACAGGAGAAAAACCCCATCAATGTCCTGAATGTGGAAAAAAATTTGGTTACAAAAAAAATCTTGTTACACATCAGAAAATCCATTCAGAAGAGAAACTCTATGGGTGCCTTGAGTGTGAGCAAAGATTTGGGAGAAGTTATGAACTTATCCGCCATCAGAGAATCCACAGAGGAGAAAAACCCTATCAGTGCCCTCTGTGTTTGAAAAAATTCAGTGCCCAGTCAGACTTTTCTAGACATCAGAGAATCCACACTGGGGAGAAGCCCTATGAGTGTCCTGAGTGTGGGAAAACATTCAATCAGAGCTCACACCTTATTACACATCAGAGAATCCACACAGGAGAGAAGCCCTATGAGTGTCCTGAGTGTGGGAAAACATTCACTCAGAGATCAAATGTTATTAAACATCAGAGAATCCACAAAGGAGAAAAATCCTATCAGTATCTGAATGTGGAAAAAGATTGATTGAACAGGTATCTAGTGCAGCACCAGAGAGTCCATGCAGGCAAGACAAATTGAATCATGCTCAGAGGAGGGTGACAAAGATGATAAAGAGTCTGAAAAACTAGTCTTATCAGGAAAGGTTCGAGGAGCTGGGTATGTTTAGCCTAATGAAGAGAAGACTAAGGCGACATGATAGCAATCTTCAAATATCTAAAGGGCTGCCACAAAGACGATGGCAAGGAACTGTTCTGCGTTGCTACAGCGGACGGGACTAGAAACAATGGGATCAAGTTACAGGAAGGTCGATTTTGGTTAAATATTAGGAAAGACTTCCTATCGGTAAGAGCTGTGCGGCAATGGAACACGCTGCCTGGGGACGTTGCAGTCTCTCCATCGCTGGAGGCTTTCAGAAAGAGGCTGGGCAGCTGTCTGTCAGGGATGTTGTAGCTGCATCCTGCATCCAAGCAGGGGGTAAGAATAGATGATGCTCAAAGTCGCTTACAACTTTAAGGTTCTGTGATTTTAAGAAACCAGGGGGGTCCCCACAGCAACTCTGAGAAGCAGAGCCCTAACTGAATCTCTTGAAAACTGCTGAGTGTCATGTGGGTTGAAGTACGACATCCAGAAGGGTCAGGATGGAGGATTTGGGTTGGCATGAATGAAATTAGGGATATAAGTTCTATGTTGTGTGAATTATTATTAGGGAAGCCTGCACCGCCCCCCCTTAGCTTGGGAAATGGGAAGCAGAAGCAAATGGTGATTTTGGAGTGAGACGCATTTGGGGAGGTCGATGGCTGCTGGATGGGTCCTTGGATTTACAGCAGGGTGTGTGTTAGGGGCAGATGGGGAGGCTGTAGGTGGCTGGGTCAGTAGCTTGGAGCTCACAGAAATGCGGGGGGCATGAGATGTAGATGTGTGAGATGGGCGCTGGGGACTTGCTTGTTTGGGGGTCAGGGCTGTTGGGGGAGGAGGACTGGAAAGGGGTTTGTTTGGGGGGTGAGTGGGGCTGAGGGCAAATTTGCTGCCTGCAAATGTTTTGGTTTGTGATGTGGGGCCAGAGAGGGTTCATCGCCTCATATTTGTCATGAAAGAGTGAAAATAATCCACCTCCCCAAATGCAGCCTCTTTCCCACAGCTTTGAAGGGGGATTTGGTGTGTCCCTTGCTTTGCTGTTAAGGGTCTCGCTGCCGTTGGGTTTCAGTCTGTGTTTCTCCTCTTCACCTCTCAAATGGTTCAGGGAATCTACAGCCGCAGAGGGTTATTGCCAAAGGTGTGAGATCCCCAAGTGCTCATGAGGCAACTCCCAGAGACTAGATTCTGTGGCACCTCCAGACGGTATCAGCCCATTCCCATTTCCCTGGCAGCGTCTCCCATACTTGGTTCTTCTCTGGGAGCCCAGTTTAGGATCCAATTTAGTTTATAATTTCAGGAGGAAAATTCTTAGCCCGGTATGTAACATTCTCCAGTTTGTACAGCCCAGTCATAGCAGTTTCTATCGTCCTGGTCAGACTCTCTCATAGAATTCTCTGTCCATCAGATACACAGACCCTTCTAGAAAAACTTTTTCTCCCAGAATTATTGTTTATTGCAGGGGTGACAAATTATTTCCAGGTTAAAAGCCAATAATTCTCTCTCCTCTCCTGCTGTCTCCTAATATTTTTTACACATAATTTTGTTGTTTTTCTAAAACTCTTTCAACATGTAATAAAATTTCAATTTTCTCTGTTCTTTTATTTGTCCTGGTTTTGTAATTAATGTTCCCATTTATCTGTAATATTTTATAATAATCGGGAGACTGTTATCTCACTAGAGGAGAAAGGCCAAAGTCCTGTTGTGGGATGAGGAATTGTGCCAGCATCTCAGAGAAATAACAGGAAACCCTCCCCCACCTACCAGAGGCACATGTGCACTCCACAAATCGTCCATGCAGCTCCCCAACCCCGCACCCATTTAAAAATGCCCTCAGAGATTAATCTGGGATTGATTCTGCACTGAGATTAGAGGCCTGATCGTGCAAAGCCCTCCCTCAAAGAAATGTCCCTGACTTAGGCTAGGGTCGCTGTTCACTTGAGTAGGATGACTGGTGACTCCTCCACAGAAAGTTTGGAGATCAGGTCGCCAAATCTCTCCCCTGCCCCAGTGTATCTCATTACAGGGATAGCTCAAGGGGAAAGAGGCAGGTTCTGCTTTTCAGGATTTGAAGGCTCCATCCTGAACCTACTGCTGCCAAGGTGGGGCAGGATTAGGCCCTGAAAGCGCCACTGTCTCATTAAAATGAAAGGATTCATATCACAATGATTCCCTTCCTTGTGACACTAACCCCGTCCCCTTTCGGTCAGTGACCCAGAAACGATGGTAAGAATCTGATTTCCTTGCCCCCTTTGGGCTGTTGGGTAGTTTCTGCACCTCGCTCAGCTGGAATGATGGGGGGAGCCCCACAATTTTGCCTGGGTCTGCTTTCCTCTCGGGTTCTCTCCCGCCAGCAGGACACTGTAGGGTTTGAGCTGCAGACCCTGCAAGGGAAGCTGGCTCCTGTAGCAATAAAAGGAGTCCCGGACGCTGAAAAGGGGAAATTCCTGGCACCAAAGAACATAAGACTTCTATTTTCCCTGCCAATTTCTCTTTATATGGGGAGAGCAGAATATTCAATTCAATTCAATTTATTTGTTTGCTTTGACCCGTCTAGGTCTTTAGCATAAGATACAAAGTACAATATACAAAATTACACAATTTACAATGTACAGTTGCAAATAAAAGTGAATTACTAATCATAACAAAATTCAATTATTAAAACAAAGTAATCTAATGTCATTTAAGCAGACAGGTATTAGGGTCTTAATTATATTGGGCATAAACATTTACTCTTTTACGCCTTGCGATCATCAATTTGTAGGCTAATTTAGCAACCTTCACTATTACAGTCTCTTGAGCATTTGACACTAAGTTTTGCCACTTATCTTGTGTGGACCAATAAACTTTCTCTTTTAATGGGAAATAACAATATCTCTCTTAATTCAGTTGAAAACTGGCAATCAAATAGATAGTGCTTCAAATCCTCAACATGCATATCATCACCAGAGCATTAGCCATAACTCATAGGGGATCTGGGAAAATCTTCCCTCAAGGAGTTTGGAGGGCATCAATTGAAAGCATAATAATGTAAAAGCTTTGCAGACTTTTAAATTCATGAAGACAAAAAGGTATGGCTCCCTGCCATGAACTAATTTTAGTTTTGAATAGAAGGGAGCTACTTTATTTTGACTGCAAGCTGTCAAGTCATGCTGTTTGGCTATATCGAGCTGTCTTGCTTGTAAAATTGCTTTGGCCTGGGCACTAAGCTCACTTTGATTGAGTAGGTATGAGAAGCCCAGACAGTGTCATAATAAGTCCAGGCTTTCTTTCCATAAATATCTGGACTCAGACAACAAACATTCCTGCCAGCACAAGTGAGGAAATCTGTTTGGGGGCATTTCAGATATTCTGCACCAGTAGGCAAGTACTCTCCAATGAAGATGTACATTAACTGGAAAAAAACCAGCACAGCCCGCAGCATACAAGCAGGCGTACATTTGGGGAACCCCAAAACACTTCTCAATAAAGTGTTTTGGAAAACTTCCATACTATCTTTAAGTACACCACCCCAAACGTCTGCCCCATACAGAGCTTGAAGTCATTTTTGCTCCAGTATTTTAACTGCTGGCATTAGCTGTTTTCCTTCTGCTGTATACCAACATTTAATCCCCTCTCTTGTGGATTGTGTCAGTTTTAAATTTGCATGGGGCCACCATTCATCAGCTAGTCCCACAGACACGTAGCCTGGAGTTCATCTTTGGGTATTTTCAGACGTTACGAGATCACGCTCAACCACGGTCAATTCCTATGTGGTGAGCGTGATCCCGTAATGTCTGTTTAGTGTTACGCCAGATGCTCACCCCCGTGAATCACAGGAGGGAATCAGATTTACCACGCTTCCATCCCTCCTCTGGTGAGTAGGGATGGAAGCGTGGTAAATCTGATTCCCCCCCGCGATTCACGGGGGTGAATACCCGGCGTCACACTAAACAGACGTGACGTTGACACGCTCAACCACGGGAAAACCCCATGGTTGAGCGTGTCACCGTCACGTCTGGCCGCTGACCACGGCCCGGAATTGGCGGTGAGCACAGCCACCGGTTCCAGGTCGTGGTCAATGTCCCCGGGTGGGTGGGCGTGGTGGCCGCATTGGCCACAGCGCCCGCCCGTCTCCGGGAGGGCGGGCTCCTGGGGGAGCGGGGCCATGCAGCTGCGTGTTGTCGCATGGCCCCGCCCCCTCCCCAGATTCCCCGCCGGGATCGGGCGGCACGTCTACTGGATGTGCCGCTTTGATCCCGGCGAGGAATAGCCTGTCACCACACAACATTGCTGTTGTGGCCTGATCGGAGCTGGCCCTTCCTTACTGTCTGTCTCCACTGCCAAAATTCTACTCCATGCTCTAGTCATGTCTCCCCTTGACTACTATAACTATCTCCCTGCTGGCCTTCCCGCTCTCATCTTGCCCCCCTTGCTCTGTTCAGAACTCCGCTGTCAAGGTCACCGTGCCCTATTTTGATATCTGTCCCTGACCCGAAATTAAAGTTAAAATAACAAACTCAGCGCACTCTGTTCAAGGATCTGCTTATTCCACCCTCTCAGAGCTGAGTTCCCGACTCCTGGGACTTTCAGACTCTGCAGGTATTGGATTTACTCCCCTCAAAGGAGTCCAGTCACCTGGGTATGCTCCTCTACTTTCTACACATTGGTCCACAAGCTGAGCTTGACCCTACTTGTTGGGCGTCACTGTCATGGGTTGGAGGTCCAAACCCCCACTTTACCGGGTTTGAGTGACTCAGTTTCCCTTGCGCACAGCCCTCTTGAATTAGTTTCCCTCTCGGGCTAATTCAAGTCTGCCGCAGGGAAACTCCTTTGTCACTCAAGGGCCCGATCCTGCCCGTTTACAGACTCTTTACTCTCTGGGTTCGCAAGAGCTTGAGGGCTCTTGTTGCTCACTTGTGTTCCAATGTTAGACAGAGGCACTTCTTCATAAAGATAAGAAGTAAGTTTATTGATTACATAAGCAAGATAGTTGATACAGAGTGGTTACTCTGATCAAAGGTAAATATAACGCATTCCTGATCTATACTGGTTGAGTTCCTAAATAAGCATCTTACCCTATAAAGGTCCATAAGCTTCTTGTTCCTCAGTCATAAAGGTAGAATGACTGGGCACTGGCTTCTTAGTTGGTAGAGAGCAAAATCATGCCTCTCTGCTCGTGGTTTCTCCAGCCTGCTGCTGGCAGGCTTTTCGTATGCAGATATAACTGCTGAGATGGTTCAAGGAGAGAACTCTCAAGGTGACTCACTGGCCTCTTTAAATAGTCTTTCTCCTTCTTTGTCTCTGGCTTTCCCACCTTTGGGGAAACCTGAAATGTGACACACAAACCTAAGGGTCCATGTACATCTCCACAGGGTTCCATCTGGCAAGTGTTCTCAAATACACATTTTTAGTCTCTCTTTGCATTTCCTGTAGCTTGGTCACGTGTTACATCTCTGATTTGGGTGTTACAGTTCTCCATTGTAACATTACATACATGTGGAACCTTTTGTATTACATATTTGTCAGACTTGTGGTGTACATGTAGTCCCGTGTTACACGTGTGTGACCCTATGTTTCTCCGTGACAGTCACCTACCTCGCCCGCCGCTTTGATCATGTTCAGCCGCTCCTCTCTTCTCTTCACTGGCTCCCTCTCCTTGCACTCTCCTGCCCAGGAACTCTGCTCCTCCTCTGCTATCGCACTCACCCGCTCACGACACCCTTGCTCCTCGAAACCTACCTGTCCCTTCTCCCTTGCTGCCCCCCATGCTGGAACTCTCTCCTGGAATACGTTTGTTCTGCTCCCTCCCCATCTTCAAATCCCACCTGAAAACGTACCTCTTCCGTCAGACTTCTCCTAGCTCCTCATCCCCTTAAGTCTCCACCCTGATTTTCTTATTTTCTGAGCGTCTCCGCCTCTCCTGTAATTAAGCTAAGCACCGGCACCTGCACTGTCACAACTTCTTGGGTGTATTCCTCTCTCTCCCTCTATACCCCTCCCTTTTGTCTCCGCTCTCTTGTCCCTTAAATTGTAGGCCCACTGGGGCAGGGACCGATTTGTAAAATACATTGTTGGTGCTATATAAACACTTTATTATTGTGACATCTTCTATGAGCTTGGATAATATACTGTCTTGTTGTGGTACGGTAGATAGAATGGACTCCTTCTCCCCCGTAACTAAGCCGAGCCCGTGCCCCTGCGACTTCTCAGCTCTGTGAATCTCTCCCTGTCTCTCCCGATGGAAAAGGAGCAGAATGATAAAATTCTGGTAGCAAACCAATAGAAACGACCTTCACTCCAGAAACTGTCACTTCACTCCAGTAACCTGGAAAGATGCTCACTTGGCAACCAACTAGTAAGCACTGACCAAACCTGTCTCCTCTGGCAGCTCAGCCATTGGGTGACATCAGTGCCAAAGGCGTGTCAGAATGGAAGTTGGTCCAGAGTATTTTGACAGAGGTGTGTGTGCAGCTGGTGTGTGGGTGTGCATGCCTAGAGTATAGGAGGGTTGCTGTTTATTAATATAACTCAGCCAACCACTGAGTACTAGACTTTTGAAAAAAGAATAACGGAAACAAAAAATCTCTGGGGAACTGTATGAAAGGACATTTAAACATTTCTTGTTTTTACCAGCCATTATTAATGCCAGTAAAAACAGATCTTCCTTTCCCCACAATCAGGGTATCATTAACCCTTCAAGCGAGAGCCCAAGGAAGCCACCATTGCAACTCCAGATCTCTGGCTCTCTCCGATGACAAAGGGCATGACTATTTGTTGAGATGTATTTTTGTGTCCGAAATATCTTGCGGTGCCTTGCTCCTGCTAAACAGAGAGGCAGCCAAACCAAGTGTTGTATCGGAGTTTATATTATCCATCATCCTATAATAGAGTCCCACATGCAGAAAAACCCCAACCGCCACCTCAGTCCCACTCCCTCTCATTCAGTGGAGTCCTCCTGCCCCCACACTCCCTAATTTCTCCCCCCAGACCATACCCCTGCACAGTACACACACACACACACACACACACACACACACACACGGCCCATCGCCAACTCCATAGACCTGCCTCTCAGCCATTTCAATCAGACCCCACCCTAGACGATCCTAGGGGAGTCTCCGTTCCCACCTAAACACCTTTCCAGACTAATACCCTTCCCTCAGAGAGGAGCCATAACGGTCTCCAAGTCCCACTCTCCTGCTCACCCCCACAGTACAAATAAAAAGTCCTCGGTACAACATCATAAATGCTAAACCAAAACATTGTTATAATAATGAGGTGCCCATAGACATAAGGGTGAGCTAGGGATTGTGCACCAGAGCCCCATGTCAGTTTTCCTTTTCATTATTGCTGTCATTATAAAAATGTGTCGTTTTATCATTATCGTTATAACGACAATGTCATTTTCGTTATTGTTGTTGTCGATACCGATACTGATTTCAAATGAAGATTTTGTTTTCGTTATCATTATCGATATCATTTGGCCTCATGATCTCGCGAGACCAAAAAACGGAAACAGTATTTCAAGCGCGTGTGTTGTCATGTGTGATAGCGTGGTGTCTGGCTGGCTTGTGTGAAGTGAACTTGTGTGAAAAATTGGTTGTGAGCTTGTGTGTGTGTGTGTGTGTGTGTGTGTGTTGTAGCTGTGTGTGAGGGGCTCTTTCAGCAGCCGCAGCAGGCATCAGCGGAGGAGTAGGCTAGCGGGGGGAGGCAGGCTGGCGGGCGGGCACCGGTGGCCACTGGCCAGTCAGGCACGAGAAGCAGCAGCACCCAGATGATGGTTCCTGGGACTGGCATGGCTGCTTCAGGTACAGTGGAATGACAGCCCATGGGAGTTGAATGATGCCCCTAGAATTAGTGCTTGGTTGGGCACACTTCATTCAATCATTGCAATAGGTGGTACAGGAAGGCACACAGGCAGGGGCACATAATTACGTTGTGTGTTATTTCCATCTCATTCTGCTAGATTTGCTGCTGGACGTGGGCATTGAGCATGAGCACAGATGAGATCTCGTGCTGGTTCTGGCAGGTGGCAGCTTGAGCCGGATGCACCTCTCCCCCCCTCCCCCAATCTCTCTCGTTCTAGCAGCGGGGGAACCTCTCTCTCCCTATCGCTCTGGTCATGTACTGCAGGTGACGGCATGGGTGGGAGCGTGTCTGTCTCTCTCCTTCTAGCAGCGGGGAGACTTTCTGTCCACAATCAGCAGGTTGCTACCTCGTAAAAAAAGTTTCTTCTCACTGGCTCCCATCATTCTCATCACGTCACCCTGTGTTCCATCCCCGCCGGGACTTGTCTCATATCCCTAGAAAGGGTTGGATGGAACTGTCACTCTGAAAGGGGAGAGTGATTTTTAGCCTAGAGAGAAGCTCGAGGCCATCAGAGCAGGTTTCTACCTTAAACACTACAGGGTGGCTTAGTTTTATGGAAGAAGGGGACCCTGACCCATATATCCCAGACCACTGCTTATTTAACCCAGGCCTGCACAACATGCGGCCCGCATATAGATAGGCCCACCTATCCACTGCTTCCGGATGCAGTGGAATGACGACCCAATAACCCAGATGTCTGATGTTTCTTGGGACTGGAGTGGCTGCTTCAGGAATGACAGCCCATGGGAGCTGAATGATGTCCCTAGAATTAGTGCTTGACTGGGCACACTTCATTCAATCATGCAGTAGGTGGTAGCAGGTACAGGGAGGCACACAGGCAGGCACATAATTACGTTGTGTGTTATTTCCATCTCATTCTGGTAGGTTTGCTGCTGGACGTGGGCATTGAGCATGAGCACAGATGAGATCTCCCGCTGGTTCTGGCAGGTGGTAGCTTGAGCTAGTTGCACCTTGTGGCGTAATGGGTCCAGTAGGAGTGTGTGTTCTACTCCTAGCCCCCTCCCTCACTGTGTGCCCATCACCATAACACTCGGATTTTCCTGCCACCACCAGAGCTACGAGCTTCCGGGGTTAAGGGCTGCTCTGGAAGCCCAAACCCTGCTCCTTATTAAAGATTGCTTTCCCAGCGTAAGCCGAACTTGGGAAGCATTTTGAGTCGCAACACACACACACCAGGCACTCTTGATTGGAGAAATCAAGATTTATAGTTTTTAGTAGCTAAGTTAGCCAAATTACAAGGATACAGAAAGGTAGGGAAAAGGCATTGAACTCGTGAGCAAACACAGGCAACTACAAGCAGGTATGGTAACCTGTTTAGAGCGTGTCTAAGCCTAAACAGTCCCTAACTCTGCTTTTCTGCATAGATGGAATTACTTACAATGTCTTTCTCTGCAGGGTAAGCTCGGATGTCTTAGCTCTGCATGGTTTGGTTCTTTCCCAGCTGGATGGAGAGAGCTGGGTGATACAAGTTAATCCAGCACAGCTACTCGCTGACCATGAGGTCTCTCTCTATGGAAAATTAAAAGCCTCCTTTTAAAGGGCAACCCTAGCATCTCAGCTATTGGCTCCCAGCCACAGGTGACCCTGTTCAAGGTGGCCAATCAGTTAGGTTACTTGGCCTAGGGTTCCTTCTTTGGTAAGGGATGTAAGGTGTGGTCAGTCAGATGGGCTGAGGTGAGCACATCCTTATATGGGCTGGAGATTGGGTTTTCCTTATATGGTCTGGCAGAGTCCCTCGTCTTGGGTCAGGGGGGAAACCTCTCAGGGGTGATCTAGCCAGAAGGGTTTCTCCACACACCTCTCCCCCTCAACCCCCATCTCTCTCGTTCTAGCAGCGAGGAGCCTCTCGCCCTCTCTCTCTGGTCATGTACTGCAGGTGACAGCATAAGAGGGAGCGTGTCTGTCTTTCTCCTTCTAGCAGCGGGGACTGGGAGACTTTCTCTCCACGAGCAGCAGGTTGATACCTCATAAAAAAAGGTTCTTCGTGCTGGCTCTCATCGTGCTCACCACATCACCCTGCAGTCCATCCCCGCAGGGACTTGTCTTTTATCCCTAGAAAGGGTTCAGTGGAACTGTCACTCTGCAAGGGAGAGTGCTTCTTCGCCTAGAGAGGAGCTCGAGGCCATCAGGACAGGCATACTGTGGTGGTGGGCACTTGCTTGGGCACAATCAGCAGGTTGCTACCTCCTATAAAAAGGTTCTTCGCGCTGGCTCTCATCATTCTCATCACATCACCCTGAGTTCCAACCCTGCATGGAATTGTCTCATATCCCTAGAAACGGTTGGGTGGAAATGTGTGGCGGTGCCAGAGAGAGAGAGAGAGAGAGAGGCTCTCTGGCAGGGGGCAGCAGCGGATGCCTTTTATACTAGAGGAGCTTGAGAAGTTGATGATGGTTCTTCGGACTGGAATGGCTGCTTCTACATGCAGTGGAATGGCAAACACCCCCCCTCCCCCCCTTGATTGGAAAGATGGCCCCAGAACCCTGATGGTTGGTTCTGGGGCTGGAGTAGCAGCTTCAGGATGCAGTGGATGGACAGCTCCCCGTGCCTGTAACGTAGGCCCCAGAACCCTGATGTTGGGTCCTCCGCTGGAGTGACTGTTTCTTGATGCAGTGGAATGACAGCTCCCTGTGAGCGGAATGACAACCCCAGAACTCTGATGTTGGGTCCTGGGACTAGAGTGGCAGCTTCTGGCTGCAGTGGAATGACAGCTCTCTGTGAGTGGAATGACGGCCCCAGAACCCTGATGATGGTTCTTGCGACTGGAGCGGTAGCTTATATCTGTTTGCAGACAGCACCACATGGGGAGCAGCCAGGGGCCGGGCATGTTTCTGTGGGGGGGTGCCAGAGAGAGAGAGAGAGAGAGAGAAGCTCTCTGACAATGGCGTGTGGCATTGGAGTAGCAGGGTGGGAGCTTGGCAGCAGCAGCGTCAGGGCATGTTTCTGTGTGGGGGGTGCCAGAAAGAGAGAGAGAGAGACTCTCTGGCAGTGCGTGGCAGAGGGGGAGGAGCATCGGAAGAGCAGGCAGTTGGGCAGGTGGGAGGTTAGCAGCAGCAGCAGCAGCATCAGAGCATGTTTCTGTGGGGTGGTGCCACAGAGAGAGAGAGGGAGGCTCTCTGGCAGCGCGCGGTGTCGTGTGGCATTGGAGGAGCGGGCAGGTGGGAGGTTGAGCAGGATGCACCTCTCTCTCTCTCTCTCTCTCTCTCTCTCTCTCTCTCTCTCTCTCTCTCTCTCTCCCCAGCCCCTCTCTCTCTGTCTCTCATTCTAGCAGCAGGGAGCCCCTCTCTCTCATTCTAGCAGCGGGGAGCCTCTCTGTCTCTCTCTCTGGTCATGTACGGCGGGTGACAGCATGGGCAGGAGCGCATATCCCTCTCTCTTGTTCTATTAGCTGGGAGCCTCTCTCTCTCGGGTGCCCACGCCCTCACTATGGGTCCAAGGTCAGCTCAGGGAAACCCAGGAGTGGCAGGTTGACCTTGAGGAACAGGAGCTGCTCCACCAACCCAGTAGCCAGCCTCAAACAGTGGGGACTCACTATGTCCCCGGCAGCCGAAAACACCCGTTCGCTGGGCACGCTGGTTGGTGGGCAGCTCCTGTGCCACCCTGGTCAGAGCCTGCCATATTTCCCCCTTCTCTGCCCAATACAGAAGGGGATCGCTGCTGAAATCCACCACTGGCTCCTTAAGATATTTTGCCACTGCCCGCTCCGTAGTGTCAGGCTCCTGCTGCCTCTGCCTCCTGCTGCTGCCAACCTCCTCCCCAATTGCATGTGCCCACGCTGCCTGCCCTGGGGTGGTCCACTTGGGGCGGCTGATGGCCGAGGAGCTGCTGCTGCTTCTCCTGGGAGTGCTCTGCATCTCTGTGCTCCTGCTGCTGCTGCGCCGCCCCTCCCGGTTGACCTGCTGCTGCTGCCGCTGTATGACCCTCTCGACTGCCCACACCCTCTCCGCTAGACCATGCTTCCTCAGGGTGAAATCTGCCATGCGAGCTGCCACGCTCGCCTTCACCCTGGGCTCCAGCATGGTGGAGAGTACGTATCAGGTGTTTATCCTCGATGAGAATAACACCATCCCCATAGTGTCTCCTCATCCCTCTTCCTCATCCTCATCCAGCATCAGATCCTTGGCAGCAGCAGACACCATCCCCATGCAGGGCTCTTGAGTGGTTCTTCCTCCTGTTGGGGAGGTCCCAGAGAGCAGTGATGGGTGATTGCGTGTTGTACTCTTGAAACATTCCCTGTGGGGTCCCGCAGGGTTCTATTCTGTCTCTCTTGTTCAGTGTGTATAGGAGGCCTCTGGCCAAGGTCATTCGGAGGTTTGGGGTGAAAAGTGTCATCAATATGCTGATGACACCCAGTTCTACCTCTCTTTTTCATCCAACTCAGGCCTTGCACACTAGATGCTTATCCAATGTCTAGCTCAGGGCCGTTTCCAGGCATGTGCGACGTGTGGTCGCACATGGCCCTGAGGCCAGCTCATGGGTTCTGCCCAACTGCCCTGGCCCCGGAAGAGGCCTGGGTGCAGGGCACCTCCACATCATGGGGGGATCCCCATCCCTCATGTGCCTCTACCTGCTAGTAGTGCTGCAGCAGCAGCAGGAGGACACCAGGATACCGATTGGACGGAGAGATGTAGCTGTTTGTAAACAAACAACTTCTTCCCATGCGAGTGATCAGACGGTTGTTGCCTTGCAAAGAAGGTTCTTCAAGATGGCTCCCAACATTCTCATAACTGGGTTTTGCATGGCATGCTCACCATATTCAAATAATAGACCACGTGATGATGGTCTCGAGCTCCTCTAGTATAAAAAGCACTCTTCCCCTCCGAATGACAGTTCCTTCCAACCCTCTCTAGGAATATAAGAAAATTCCATGTAGGGCTGGAAGGGAGGGTGTTGTGAGAATGTTCGAGGCCATCTCGAAGAAGCTTGTTTACAGGGCAGCAACCTTCTGTTTGTCTTCAAGTGGCTTCTCACAGACTGTTTTTACACGGCTCTGCCGAGTGGGGGGATCCGTGGGTGCGCCGGTGCATGGACGGGGCATGCACACGGTCACACACACATCCCCACTCATCCACACCCAGGGAGAAACCACCATTTTACCTGGTTGCTCCGTGCGTGGGGATGAATGGTGGGTGAGCGGGGATCCGTGTTAGGCAGACTCGCGCGCACGCACCTCCAGTCACCGCGAGCGTGCACACCGCATCGTTCACACAGGGCTCCCCCACCCATGAACATGCAGCTTTGGTGGGAGAGGCCTGGGTAAAAAGGGCCACATTCTCACAACTGTCTGTCTTATACTATCTTAGGTAGGAATTTAGGATGTAAAGCAATATCTATTCTATCTTGGAAAGTCTGCAAATATGGTTCTGAGATTATTATGGCTGCTATTTCACTAACAGGAATACTGTCTTTAAACCCCCACGCCATAACCAGTTCATTTGCACCCCCCATATAATCAATTCACGCTGCCCCGGGGGTGCAGATGAAATGGTTATGGGTGGAGGGGCAGTGTGAATTGATTATTTGGGGTGGGGGCACAAATGAACTGGTTATGGGGTAGGGGCAGCGTGAACTGATTATGGGGGCGCAACTGAACTGGTTATATATATATAGGTCTCTTTTCATGGCATAATACGCTTAATAAGCTGGCTGCATTTTGGGTGACTTGTGTGTTTGATAGCAGTGCCCCAAGGCCCGCCAAGCTAGGTGGTGCCCCTAAACCCGCCGGTGGGACACAAAGAGGGGGGCCCATCTTCTTGGCGAGGGGCCCATTCCACCCTAGCTACGCCCCACTGATTGCAGCTTGAACCACAGGCGCTAGCCCCCTGGCTGGCCCTTCTCCAACTCCGGGCCACAGCACATCAGGCCAGGTGAGGCCTCGCCCTCTCCAACGAAACAAGAATTTAAGAAACAGCAGCCAGACCGAGATCCAACCAACACCCAGCAGCAGCTCAGCCGGTCAGGCCTTCTGTGTGTACCCCAGCCCTTCCCTTTGCCAGCTCAAGGGCATCGGGGACTCCCTCCAGTTCAAGCAGGCAGGGGAGAACCAGCCACCTGACCCATTGTCAGTTTGCCAGCTTCAGCCTACATCCGCTCTTGAGGGGAAGAATTTCAGGAGGGGAGGAAGATGCCTGGGGGATCTAGGGAGCTGAGCTCAGCTGGCTGGGAATGTGGGAGGTGTCACAGTCTCTGATCAAGGGGCTTTAGGGAAATGGGGATCTGTTCCATGGGGCTCTGTAGTGCGATATCTGTTTAATGGCACTGCCACTAAAATGCCCTGCTGTCTCTCTGTGGGTCATCACCAAGGAAACCCCACCTCCTCCCTGTGTTGTGCCTTCTCTCCCAGCGCCCTCTGCCCCCAACCTCATAGGCAGCCTGCAGGTCTCCATCCTTTGTGATTATTCTCCTGTCTAGGGGTCAGCCCTTCCCCGCTGACTTCAGGCAAGTCCCTTCCCCTCTCTGTGCCTCAGTTTCCCACTCACCCTTGGTCTGCCTTGTCTTTTGGATCTGGCTGGTGGATCTAGCATTGAGTCCCTACCTTTGCACACTGAAATGATCTGAAGAGGGAATGGGAGTAGAGATAAGGGCATGCATTTGAGGTACATTATTGGCTTGTTAATTGGTGACCTTTGATCCCAGTTGGGGTAAACTGAGGTACAACAAACCCCTTTATTTCCCAACAAACCTTGCTGAAGTGTCCTTAAATAGTGTGTTCAAATTCAAGTAAATACTTTTATTACTTACTCAGTGTTGTGGTGATTGGTGTCTCTGCCCCACGTCTAAGGCTAGCTCGCTTCCCAGGACAAGTAGATGTTTCAGATGGGGCACAGGAGAAAATGACCCAGGTCAGTGAAGAAGGCTGGATGGTGGAACAGCAGCCTTGGTAAAAATAACCAGTTTCCACTTGGCGGCAGCGGTGTAAGGAAAGCGTCCATGACCTGGAGGGATGACTGCGACGGTCATCAGTAGAGGCAGGATCAAGTCAACCAGGTCATATGTCACGTAACCCAAGAGAAGACTTTACGAACAAATTCACGATGGCAGATGAGTGGCTCTTGACTCTGATTGATAAATAGAAAGGGTGCTGCAGCACATCTCCTACCTCACTGCCTTGCAGCCTTCACTGACTGAGAACAAAGTAGACCCCATAGAAGGGGGGGGGGGGAACCAACCTATACTCTCTCCCTCATACCACCCCTGTGATAGCGCTATTGCGGCTTGCTACTGGCAGCAAGATATTTCAGACACAGAAATACATCTCCACTAAAGGACCAGGCACTTACTAGTCCCATAAACCCCCCTGGACACGCTGTTTGGTCCATCATAGGCAGCTCACTTCTCAACATCAGTTTTCACTCACATTTGTTTCTATGGGAATCTTTATTATTTTGTAAAGAACAATGCTTGGCTAGATGGACCATTGGTCTGACCAAATACAGGCATTTCTTCTGTGCTTATACTTTCTTATACCCACTTCCTCCCCTGACCCTACCACAATGCCAGCACTCTGGGGAGATACAAGAAAAGCAAACCTGGCACTTGCTAGCCCCTTAAGAAGCCCCGGACATACTGCAGCCTCTCACAGGCAGCACGCGCCTGAACTGCTGCTTTGGCTCACCGTATGCATTGGGTGTGCATGGCATTTTTGTTATTGCGATAACGATAACGACAATTGTTTTCGTTATCGTTCTTGCAATAATAAAAACGACAACCGAGAATAATAACGAAAACAACAATGTCGTTATCGCTGACTTTATTAGTGACAGTTGCAGTTTTGTTTTGGATGGAAATGGAGAGGGGAGGAGGGAGCAGACCTCTTGGAGCCCTAAAGAGGCTTGAACACTTGAACTGTGCCTGTGTTGGGAGGGATGAGCAGCTCCGCAGTATCTGATGCATGCATCGCTGGCCAATGAGCAGCGCAATCAGGCCCCAGTAGTCTCATGGCACTCTGTGATTGCTCAATGCCTGCTGCCTCCCACAACCAATCAGGGGGCTGTGGGGGAGGGCACTCCAACCCTTTATAATGGGCGAGCCATGTGTTTTGCTCTCTGTTCTGAGAGAGCTCTCTGCTTGTCAGGCTGCGTTTTACAGAACTGGTGCTTGCACACAAAAAACCTATTACCAATTCCTTTCCTTCCTCATATACCCTACCTTTTACCTTCTCCCTTTCCCTGCCCTGTACATGATAGAGAGATTCGATTAGATACTATAGGCATTTAGATTTAGATAGATATTAGTTGGGTACAACATATATAGAGAGATTAGATATTATATAGGTATTTAGACTAGTCTATTTTATTATATTAGGATTATAGGATAGTAGGATTAGGTTAGGTTTTGTGCATATTAGGGCTGGGAAACCGGCACAATCCGGTATCCGATAATGCCGGTATCGGGCGTACCGGCATTATCGGATTCGGCCCCGGTAATCCGGTACCGGTGCCGGATTTCAGTGTTCTGGTTTTTTTGCATTGCAGCCATTTTTAAATGGCTGCAATGTAAAAAAACATTAAAGCCCCAGCCAAACTGTTTTAAAAAAAAAAAA
>QEPC01013004.1:299184-313926 GCA_003113815.1 Sphenodon punctatus | reverse complement strand
GGCTGGGGAGGGGAAGCCCCGAGGGTTTGTTCATTCCCCTTTCCCCGTAGAATCTCCTGCCCCGCGTCCCCGCAGCGCAGGCTGGAAATTCTGCGCTGGGGGAAGCGGGGCAGGAGATTCCGCGGGGGGAGGGGAATTCCGCGGGAAATCTGCGATTCGCAGACCCGCGGATCCCTCGGGGCCCTGCCTATACTCACCCTTCCACTAACGTACAACATAAGCTCACAAGACTTGAATTTTACACAAACACCCCACACATCGTTTTGTCTTTATTTTACTGCTTCAATAAAACATGTGGAGAAAAAAAAAAATTATAACCACCATTAATTTACACCTTTCCTACCTTCCCAGCTAAGGCTACAGATGTGAAATAAGTGACCGCGGAGTTCTGTTCTCTGCCTGGGAGCTCCACAGTCAGAGCTCCCTGCTGCCATGAGAGGGGCTGCTGGATACTGGGGACCTAAACCTCACGGATACATTTACCAGCTTTCTGGAACAATCACCCCCTCTCACGTCCTCCCCCAAACCTCCTGCTGACAGCCAACTTATACGATGCCAAATTCTGGACCTTCCTATGGCTTCTCTCCTCTCTGCAGGGGTGAGGAACCTTAGTACTGGAGGCCAAATGTGGTCCCCGGGAAGCTTTTATGCGACCCCTTTCCACTTCTTTGATCTGGGCCCTGAATCCAGTTCCTAACCCCCCAGCACTGAAAAAATAAGCTCAGGTTTATGCGAGCAGAGAGGAGAGTATGCACACAAGGACAGGAGACAGATCCATGATTGAGACCCTCCTTTTTTTTTTTTTTTTTTTTTTTTTTTTAAGCGCAGCCCTGACACGCCCCAGCCGTCAACTTCCGTGTGGCCCTCGGAACTTGTACTAACTTTCAAAAGTAACCCCACGAAGGGGAAAGGGTTCCTCAACCCTGCCGCTGTCTATTCTCAGATGCTCACTTAACGACAATATTTTTTTCTCACCCCCAAGTGTGCACACACTGACGTTCTGTACGGGTTGCACTGCAGCTAAAGCTTTCCCCACATTCATGACATCTGTACGGTCTCTCTCCTGTGTGCACTCTCTGATGTCTATTAAGGTCTGACTGGTCCCAGCAGCTTATCTCACACTCAGGGCATTTATAGGGCTTCTCTTCTGTAAGTAAGTAGTAAGTAACTTTATTTACGGCCATAGGCCAAAAATCGTTTTTAGAACATAACATACAAGTCACTCACAGAATGACAGTGGTAAGTATCCAAACAGCATCAAATCTAAAAATAGTACTAATAATATAATAGTAATGATAACAATAATAATAATAATAATAATAATAATAAAAGACTTAATTTTCTAATAGCCCACCTTATCCTCTTAACCGAGAAGGTCCCACAGACACATAACCCGATGTTGGTCCCTCTTGCTAAAATACAATAGTGCCTTGCTCTTTCCAGGACTTACTTCAGCAGAGCTTGATCCCTGATTGAAAGCAAATGAATGAATGTTTTCCTTTTTAAAGCTTCAGTCAGCAACGATCTCCTACCCCTGTATGGGATTTTAAATTGCTGCGAAATGCATACACACCATTTGCGCCTTAGGGTCCATTTCACTGCTGAAGCACTGCTAATTTACTGTCACTTTGGCATATAATAGTCCCTGATTTAGTTGGTTTCCCCCAATCCAATCAGACCCTTGGCTTATTCTTTTTCCCGTTCGCCGAGAAGTCTCCTTCTCTTCCCCTGCGTTGCGGAGCTTTTCTTCTGTGTGCACTCTTTGATGGTATTTCAGGTCTAAGCTGTGCCTAAAGGTTTTCTCAGTCAGGGCATTTGTAAGACTTCTGTCCCATGTGCACTCTTTGATGGTATTTAAGGCCTGTCCTTTGCCTAAAGGTTTTCCCACAGTTTGAGCATATTTAGGGCTTCTCTTCTGTGTGCATTCTCTGATGCATATTAAGGGCTGAGCTTTGCCTAAAGTTTTCCCCACACTTTGGGCATGTGTAGGGCTTCTCTCCTGTATGCATTCTCTGATGACGAGTAAAGGTATTGCCGTGACTGAAGCTTTTTCCACACTCAAAGCAGTTATAGGGCTTCTCTCTTGTGTGCATTCTTTGATGTCTAGTAAAAGCTGATCTGTGACTGAAGGTTTTTCCACAGTCAGGGCATTTATAGGGTTTTTCTCCCGTGTGGATTCTCCGATGGATATTAAGTTCTGAAGGGTAGCGGCAACTTTTCCCACACTCAGAACATGTATAGGACTTCTCTTTGTGGATTTTGTGATGTTGATTAAGGTTTGCGCTCTGACAGAAGCTTTTCTCACTCTCAAGGCACTGATAGAGCTTTTCTCCTGTGTACGCTCTCTGACTGCTTCCAAGGACGGAATTGTCGTAGAAGGTTTTTTCACTCTCAGGACACACAAAGACCTTTTCTCCTGTGTACGCTCTCTGACTGCTTCCAAGGACTGAATTGTCATAGAAGCTTTTTTCACTCTCAGGACACACAAAGAGCTTCTCTTCCCTGTGGATTGTCTGATGTCTCTCTAGCCCCTTTTGGTCAGAGAACCTTTTCTCACACTGAAGTTGTTTAGAAGGATTTTCTCCACTATGGATTCTCATGTGTGAATTCAGGGCTGCTCTTTGATTGAAATGTTGCCCATGGTCAGAACACTCAAAGGGTTTCTCTCCCGTGTCGATCCTCTGCCACGTAACAAGGGCTGATTTTCCACAGAAGCCTTTTCCACGCTTGGGGCATTGTTGCATTTTCTCCTCACAGTCGACTGCACTTTTGTTCAGGTCCTGGGCACTTTCCCTGCTCTGAGTGGAATCCTTCTCCCCCTTTCCTGGGGGCTTCCCCTGAGCTCTCTCTGTGCCGTGCACCTTCTCACTGATTTCAGTCTTTGGAAGAATATTGAATCCTCCTGGCGACATCACGTGCAGTTCTAGTTCCTCAGGGCCTCTTTGCTGGAGATTCTCCTCAATGTTCTTACTTGCCTTCCCACTCCCTGCTGAGAGAGAGAGAGAGAGAATCCAGACAGGAGTCACTGCTTGTATTGTAAGAAGGGAACAGAGAAAGCCACCAAATAATTGCAAGGAAATCAAGTCACTTTTATCCTAGAGGGACTTCACTTCTCTAATGTGGCCACCCTCATCCATGCATTCATCACCTCAAGGCTGGATTACTGCAATGCGCTCTACATGGGGCTGCCCTTGATGACGATTCGGAAGCTGCAGCTGCTGCAGAATGCGGCGACCCGTCTCCTGTTGGGGATGGGCCGCCGGAAGCACATTACACCAGTGCTCCGGGCTCTGCATTGGCTGCCTATCGTGTTCCGGACCCGATTCAAGGTGCTAGTTTTGACCTTTAAAGCCCTACACGATCTGGGCCCCTCCTATCCGAGAGACCTCCTCACTCCTGAACCGTGGAGCAACCTCTGCCGTCTACCGGGGGCACCTTCTTGGAGGTCCCCCGGGTGAACCGGGGGGCCACGATGGAGAGGGCGTTCTCGGTGGCCGCACCACGGCTGTGGAACTCCCTCCCAGAGGAAGCTCGCCTGGCTCCCAACCTGTGGGCCTTTCGTCGCGCCTGTAAGACCTGGCTGTTTGTCCAGGCCTTTGGGGGGTGGAGGGAATTAGGGTGTGTTTTTTACCAGTGGTTTTACCTCCTTGTTGTTTTGTTTATTGTCTTAGTTTTAAATATTTTGTGAGCCACTCCGAGCTGCCGAAGGGGTACAGGGAGCGGTATACAAGTTACTGAATAAATATATAAATGTATATCCTTGGTCTAAGATGATTCGGCCACTGCTGTTTAAACTGGGTTTTTGCACAAGAATTTCTTGTGCAAAAACCTTATGCTCATAAAAATGCTATTCTCAGACGAAGGATAGATGCTAAATATGCCGACAGGAGGATCTTGCAAAAAAAATAATTTCTATTAAGATCTCCCCCTGGTGCCCAGTATTTCAAATAACTCTTGAGAAGGAAGGTTACCTTGATTTAATAAACAAACCCTTACTTGTGTAGAGCATTTTCTTTATTAAGGTTTCGGCTGTTGAAGTCAGAAGTACTTAGAGGTCGTTTTTCTAAGTTATCTTACTCCTCTAGAAAATGTCCCTGTGGCTTTAATGATATTGAAGATCTGCCACATATGCTGTTCAAATGTCATTTCTATTCCGATATAAGGGAACGTTGGCTACGTTTTTACCACTGATTCACAAATTAGACTTTCTCCTTGTCTCAAATAATGATATAAACTATGAAATCAGTGGCAACTCTTGCCTGAGTTTCTGCAGTTTTACTTAATTCTGTACGTTTAATTTATTAGAATTGTATTTTGTATTATCACGTTATCTATTTAGTCATTCATTCATTCTATGTATGGCTAATCGCTAATAAATTATATTTATTCCTTCATTCTAATGCTGCCCTTTCATCTCCCAATCCCCAAGGGTCTGCGGAGGAGGGAGGAGCAGTGCAAGTCTCGGGGATACCCCTGCTGCTGCAGACAGCTCTGGGAGCACGGAGAAGCCCAGTCCAGGCATTAAGAACACAAGTAGCGCCATACTAGGTCAGACCAATAGTCTATTGAGCCCAGCACCTGTCTCCGACGGTGGCCAATCTCAATGGCTTGGAAGACGTACCCAACAGGTCACAATGGGGCAATCCATTCCTTGTTCACTCCCAGCTCACGACAGCAAGCGGTTACATTCCCCAAACCTACCTGGCTAATAGCTGTTAATGGGCTGATCCACCAGAAACTTCTCCAGTCCTTTCTTAAACCCGGTGCGTTCCAGAAGGGAAGGACTGTCTTAGCCGCGACACCCACCCCCACCCTCCAGGACAGAGGCAGGCTGCAGAGGCAGCTGGAGGCTGGCACCAAAGGCAGCAGCTGGTAGTGGGTCTGTTTGGGGACAGGGGAGCAAAAATGAACAATGTTAATTTTACACTGTGTTAAAGTTGGTTTTAGGAGTGTTTGGTGGCCGAGGTGGAGGGGACGGCTTTTGTGGGGAAGGAAGGGGTTTTAATGGGGCATGGTGCTATCGCCCCCCAGTCAGAGAGGGGTATATGCCTGGTGGGAGGAAGTGCTATGGCCCCCCCGAGAGAGGGTGTGTGCGCACAGGGAAGATGGGTGGGGGGCGTTTCCCTGCCTGCTGTCTTTGCCCCTCTGCCTCCACGGATGCTGGGCTTGGAGGACCCTCTCCAGCTACCTACCTCCCCGGGCCCTTGTGGGCCATTTTGGGGGTGGGGGTTGAGCACCCTACGCTAGAGGGAGAGGATGGACTATCGGGGCTTCAGAGAGAGACTTGTGCTGAAGCCAACCGACTGCTGCATAGATCTCTTTGAAAGGACTATGTCATGGCTGTGATGGCAGTGAAGAAAGCTTTCTTCGCCGCCGTCATAGCATCTGTGAAGTCTGGTCTGGTGGAGCGGTTCCCGGTGGAGAGGGGACTGGTTAATCTGGTGTGCCTCTGCCCAGAAATGGAGTCATCTAATGCCTGCTGACATTTTTAGTCATTACTTCGCAGACAAAAATTGCTTGTATTCACCATGACTTGGGTGCTGACATTTAAACTGCAGAGTCAGAGTTTGAGGTTATGGAAGCTCAGTCCTGTCCTGTTTATCTGGATCAGTTTCAATCGCTACATGCTTGGAGCAATGCGGGCAACCAGTTGTGAACTAGATCCTTGACCGTCCTGGCCAGTGAAAACTAGCCTGGAGGTGCTGGGGCCGCTGCTGGCTGGGGTTGTCAATGCCTCCCTTTGGAAGGGTAGGGTGTCGGACGTTCTTAAAACTGCAGTTGTCCGGCCCCTGCTTAAGAAGCTATCTTTGGACGTTGACTCCACAGCCACCTATTGGCTTGTTTCTAACCTTCCATTTTTAGGGAAAGTTATTAAACGGGTGGTTGCCTGACAGCTCCAGGCGCATCTTGATATCATCGGATTCCTGGACCCATTCCAGTTGGGCGTTTACCCTGGGTATGGCATTGAGGCTGCACTTGTGGCCTTGGTTGATCACCTGCACCTGGAGATTGAAAAGGGGAATTCTGCCCAGTTGATCTTTGATACCATTGACCATGGGGCGTTGTTGACACGACTGCAGGGCAGGACCTGACGGGGGTGCACGGTGCCGCTCTTAAGTGGTTCCACTCTTTCCTGTCAGAGAGGTCCCGGCGAGTGGTGATGGGACATTGCTCATCATCCCCTCGGGACCTCCCCTGTGGCGTCCCACAGGACTCCATCCTTTCCCCTCTTGTTCAACTTGTTTACGAGGCCGCTAGGCAAGGTCATTTGGAAGTTTGGGGCCAAGTGCCACCAGTGCACGGACGACACCCAGCTCTAGCTCTCTTTTTCGTCCGACCTAAGCCCTGCGGTCTTGGAGCTTACCCGCTGCCTGGCTGCTGTTGGGGACTGGATGAGGGTGAGCCGATTGAAATTGAATCCAGACAAGACCAAGGTGATTATAGCTCCAGAAATAGAAACACAATATCCAAACAAATTACCAGAAACGTAAGTCGCCCCATACATACCTTCAAACCAAAAAGAAAACATTCAACAGATAGCATATAAAAGCAAACATTGATGGAGTAGATTAACTCCTGGACACTCAGTACATCCATTTTCATTTATTATTATGAAAATGTTTCTTTTTCAGTTAATATAATCCTGAAGTATACTGAAATGACTCAATCACGCATTGTGATTTGCCAGGTAAAGCATAAGGTTTTTGCTGGTTAAGAATTTTAGCAACAGGTTACATGCCACCAGTGGCAGCCAAGCTGGAAAGAACTACCCACAAAGAGTGGAATTGGAAAGACTTGGAGGGTGGGGGGTTTCATTGATCACAAAATGGCTGCGAAAAACCATTGGAACAAGACTGAAAAGTAGGGAAATGAATGGATTAGATACATCAATCCCAGTAGGGATAGGGTAGTATTAGTGCCACTGGAGAAGAGCCTGGAATAACAGGGAACAAGTTTAGAAGAGTTATTCAGACTCAGGCAGGTGAGCTGTGCACCATTCCTCCGTTGCTTAATTCATAGGCACAAGGATGCCTGCCTTCCTGCAGGGGACCGAACTAGATGACCCTTGATGTCCCGCCTGGGTCTATGATTCTACGTGAGTGCCTCCCTCCCCCGGGCTCTGGGGATTATATGGGCAGAGCAGGAAAGAGGAATCCTGAGCTGACGCTGCCCCGGGAACCTCAGAGCATCGGATAACTCAGCCTAGATGGATCCTTACCCAGCGAGCTGGCATCCCTGTTCTCCTCCTCCTGTCTGACGTCCAATACATCCAGCTCTGTCTCTGGGAGACACTCAGCCTCTTCTATGAACGTCCCCAGCACCTGAAACCACAGAAAAAGCAACAAGAAAATAAGAATACTTTTACAATAGAGCGAATTCTGCAAAAACAATTCAGCAGGAGCAGCGCAGAGACCCCACTGGTGATTACCGAATCAATCACCAGTTGGGTCTCTCTCAAAGTTAGGGCTACAGGAACCTTCCTGGGATCCCCCGTCCACCCCCTGGACATCAGCAGGGCCAGTTCTACCTAGATCATTCCTGACGGATGCTTCTCCAGACGATTTTTACAGCTCCTGATGATGGAGACTCGTTGCTCCCTCCCTTTGGAATTTTCTTTCCACTGAATCAATATCAAAATGGGAAGAAAATTCTTCACAATATTTAACTGAATCTTTCCACTCTGGCATTGTCAGCCCATTCCCACTTGTGCAGCCCTCAGTTGCAAAGAACAACAATAGGTTTCCATCCTGTCTATAGCAACCTTTAACTTACCATATTTCAGATCTATTCCTGTGCCTCTGCATCACAGCCTCATCTTTTCCTTTTGTTTTTTTTTTTGAAGCAAAGTATTGTTTACTACTAAATTTTGTACAATACAATCATGCAATTGAAGGAGATCAAGGACATACATTTGTTGTAAAATTTGTACTTATTTCTTCCTTAGTTGCCTTTCCCCTTATTTTCAACTATATCAATTATAAACATAATAAACCAATAAACAAGTTGCCACATTATTATTGTTGCTTTGAGTAACACTATGCTACATTACATTCTTAAATTGAATAGTCCACTAGGTAAGATTTTCCTTCTTCTGCAAGCCTGTGTCCCTGCATGGCCTCCACACAAGCATACCATCGTACAGTACATTTTTTGGATGTGTCTATTTGGCTCGCTGAGATTTTTTTCCATGGAGTACATATACCATAACCGCTTTATCCACTCTGTTTCTGTAACGTCTCTGGCATTCTTCCAGTTGCGCGCGAGGATGTTGATTCCGGGCAGGGTCATTAACCTGCAGGTATCTTGATGGTATTTCATGAGTGGGACGTTTGGGTAGAGACCCGGCAGCGCTGTTTCAGCTCGGAATGGTATGTTCAGCAGTGTAGCCTTCTTCATGCACTCCCATATTGTTTGCCACAGGCACTGTACCCTAGGGCAGCTCCACCAGCAGTGGAGGTAAGTGCCTTGTTCGCCACACCCGCACCAGCAAAGACCGGCATCGGGGCTTGTCATTGCTTTAAAGTGGGTGGGGTGGGGCGTGTGAGATAATATCTCATTGTTATTTTTATTTGGGGTTCTTTCATTTCTAGGGAACTTGCACAATTGTGCATGTGTTGCCAGATTAGGTCAATTTGTTTTTCAGTGAATTTTTTCTCTAAGTCTTTTCCCCATCATTCAATATAGGGTATTTGCCCCGATCTCGATCAAAGCTCTATACATTCTAGCAATCATGCCCCTGTTAGGTGAATGCTTAAATAGAAGTTTTTTCAATTTTGGCTGGGGGTCTGTAATATTGCTGGATTTTTTCCCTATCTGCAAAAAGATTTTTTAATTGCAAGAACTGGAAGGTGTCTACTTTCGTTTTTAATTTGCCCTCCAGCTCTTGTAGTGATGTAAATTTCTCATCTTGGAATAGCTGTTCTGCTCTCAGAATCTTGTGCACAGTTAGTGTTTTTCTCAGATCAGCTGCTATGCTGAAAGAGTTTGTCGTGATCTCTGGTGATATTCACTCCTAAGTATTTAAATTGTTGATTTGCTATTGCGAAAGGCAGTTGTTTTTCCATAGCTATTCGCTCCTCCTTGTTTCTTGTTAAAATCAGCGCTTGGGATTTTTGGTAATTTATTTTATAGCCTGATATTTTACTAAATTGATCAATTAGGAGGAGGCTTTTTGGGACTGTTTCTTTTGGTTTTGTTAAGTAGATGAGCATGTCATCTACAAACAGTGATAGTTTATGTTGTATGGGACCTAATTGTATTCCTACAATATCTTGCTCCTGTCGAATGGCACAGGCCAATAGTTCCAATGTTATATTAAATAGCAACGGTGATAGGGGGGCAGCCTTGCCTTGTGCCTCTTGTTAAGTAAAATGGTTTTGATAAATTACCGTTTATCAGTAAATGGGAGTTTGGTTGCAAATGTAGGGTCTTTATTGCTCTCTGAAAGTTGCCTTTTATTCCCATTTTCCCCATGATGTGGTAGAGACATTCCGGCTCTGATCGATCAAAGGCCTTCTCCACATTGGCTGATAATATTAGCGTTGGGGTGCTATGACTGCTGTGCTGCAAGGATGAGACTGACCGTTTTTCTGATATTATCTATTCCTAACCTATTGGGAATGAAACTTGTTTGATCTATATGTATTACATTACCAACGATCGCTGCCAGTCTATTCGCCAGAGTTTTAGCAAATATTTTGTAATCTATGTTTAGCAGAGATATTGGCCTATAATTGCCACATTCCTCCTTGTTTCTGCCTGGCTTTGGTATAAGTGTAATTACTGCTTCATAAAAAGTTGGGGGCATTCTCTGCGATTTTATGATGTCATTGAAAGTATTGGTTAAATGCAGGGTAAGTACATTACTAAAGGTCTGATAGAACTCGGCTGGCAAGCCGTCAGGGCTGCAAGCTTTATGTTTGCTTGTTAATTCAATCTCTTTAGTGAAAAAGGATGCATTTAGGAAACTGACTTGATCTTGATTAAATCTTGGGATGTTATATTTATTGATGAACTCTTATTTTTATAGGGTCTGGGTTGGATGTCGTGTAAAGTCTTTGGTAGAAGTCCACAAAAGCATTTTGGATCTCCTCCTGTTTGGTTGCCAATTTACCATCTGGAAGTTTTATCATTGGGATAAAAGATTTTTTCCTTTTGCTCTTTGTCAGTTGTGCTAAAACTCTGCCTGGTTTATTAGCGTTCTGGAAATAAAAGGTTTTGGTTTTTCTCAATTGTTGCGTGATTTTTTGTTTGTCAATTGTGTCTATTTCACTCTTTATCTTTTGGATTTCTAGTTGGGTTTTTCTGTTGGGGAATCTGCTATTTTCCTTTTCCAGTTGCTGCAGCTGTATGAGGAGTTCTGCATTCCTTTCCCTTCTTTTTCTATTTATTGCTTCCTTAATGGCTATAAATTTGCCCCTTATTACGGGCTTTGCTGCTTCCCATAATGTTTGAGGTGAGATTACTGACCCTACGTTCAGGTCAAAGTATTCTTTTAACTCAGTTGTGACTTGCTCCTTTATGCAGTCGCATTTAAGGAGTCCCCTATCCAATTGCCAAGTGCGCCCCACTGTTTGTTCAGAAATGCTCCAGGCAAACCTGGTTACTAGAGCATTATGGTCTGAGAATGTGGCATCAGCATCTGTGCAGGGTATCTTTTTTATTAGTATGTGGTCTATTTTAGAGTATGGGTTATGAACGCTGGAGTAGTATGTGTAACTCCTGGTTGATGGGTTTAAGACTCTCCAGGCGTCTACTAGATCATGTTGGGATATTATGGAGGCTATTTGTTTATGGGTGTTTTTGAGAAGTGAACATGCGGAATGGTCTAAGGCTGTCAGCGGGAAATTAAAGTCGCCTTGTATGATTACGAGGCCTTCCATGTTCTGAGTGATGACGGGCATGTATTTTTGGAAAAATTGGTGTGCATTTGTGTTTGGGGCGTATAAATTGACTAGGGTTACTTTTGGGGCATTTAACATTCCAGACAGTAATAGGAATCTACCTTTATCTTTTTTTATCTGGGATAGGGTGAAAGTGACTGAGGAGGAAAATCCTATTAAGACCCCTGCTTTTTTTTTGCCTCCCACTTGATGCGTACACGTCTCCTATCTGCCTGCTTCCAAATCTATGTAGGTCCCTTTGAATCAGATGTGTTTCTTGGATTAAAAAAACCCTCAATTGCCTGGTCTGAGAGGAAATTCAATACCTTTTTTCATTTTACTGGGTGGTTAAGTCCCTTGACATTCAAGGTTAAAAATTTCATAGGGGGGTTATTTACACCTGTTGCTGTCATCGGGGTATTCTGGGTTTGTTTGTACCTGCTTTGAAGACTAATTGAATGGTTTGGGACACTATGCTGGTGTGGTTCTTTTGCTGGCTTGGAGCAACACGTGTGCAATGCAAAGTTACATATTGGTTGGCATTTCTTAACCATGTAACAACATAACAAGATAACTTTTAACATTAACATCAACAGTGATATAGGCTGTATATGCCTATTGAAACAATACGTTCTCATTTTGTCAGTGCAACTGACTGCATCTTTGGGGGTTAGCATTGTTTTATTATTAATTATTATTATTTATTTTTCCCTCCCTCCTCGCGGTCTTGTCTATCTTTAATCCAGGGCCGCTGTGGGTGTTAAACTCTACTATACCCTGGTATCACTTACTTCTGTGCGCATAGTTAGCGAAGTTAGAGCATTTTTCTTTCTTCTTCTTTTCTTTATTCTTTCCTGTTCACACCGTGGCTTTAAGCTGGTTTAATCCGAGTTCTCTTGAGTGGGTTTGTGGGCTTGCAAGAAGATTTCAAGATCTTTGGTGTCTTCAAATACTTTTCTTCGCTCATTTATCACGATAGCCATTTTTGCTGGATGCCAGAGTTGGGGCTTAAGTCCTCTATCAATTAGCTCAATAAAATACTTGGACCAAGCTCTTCTTCTCCGCATGATCTCAGGGGCATAATCTGGCTGCAACTTATTATTATTATTATTATTATTATAAACATTTATATAGCGCCAGTCATGTACTCGGTGCTGTACAGAAACATAGAAACAGACGCGGTCCCTGCCCGTGGCTTACCATCTAAAAGACATGGGGGGGGGGGAAGACAGGGAGAGGGGACAGTGGGAGAGAAAGGGGAGAAGACAAACAACATTCAAGCGGATGCGAAGTCTCAGGTGTGTGTGGTTGGCTTGGTTACAATCAGGTTGGTTGCAGCAGTCTGCAGAGGAGGGCAGACTACGGGGAACGACTAGCAGGTATCGGGAAAGGTGGCGAGGAAGAAGTGGGCCTTGAGGAGGGATCTGAAGGAGCGGAGGGAGGGGGCAAGGCGGATGTGGGCAGGGAGGGCATTCCAGGCACGGGAGGCAGCGAGGCAGAAGGGTCGAAGGCGGTTAGGTGAGCAGGAGAAACGAGGGAGAGTGAGGGAGGGGACAGAGGAAGAGCAGAGAGCGCGTGCAGGAGTGTGTAAGGAGATTATGTCCGAGAGGTAAGGGGGAGCTTGGTTGTGGAGTGTTTTGAATGTGAAAACCAGGAGTTTAAACAGGATACGTTCAGGAAGGGGGAGCCAGTGGAGAGAGAAGAGGAGAGGTTGCACATGGTCGAAGCGACGGGCAGAGCGAATGACCTTGGCAGCGGAGTTTTGGATTGTGATAAGGGGGTGGGGTGAGAGCGAGGGAGGCCAGCGAGGAGGAGGTTGCAGTAATCGAGACGAGAGATAGCCATGGCATGAACAAGGGATTTGGCCGAGGAGGTAGAGAGAAAGGGGCGGATCCGAGCAATGTTACGGAGGGCAAATCGGCAGGATTTGGCCACAGAGTCAATGTAAGGTTTAAAAGAGAGGTGCGTGTAGAAGATGAAGCCCAAGCTACGGGCTTGGAGAACAGGATGGATGGTGACTCCATCGATGCAGATGGGCAGGTTAGAGGGAGAGGAAGAGGAGGGAGGAAAAACGAGGAGTTCGGTCTTGGCCATGTTGAGCTTGAGTTGACGTTGGGACATCCAGGCGGAGATATCAGAGAGGCAGTCGACGAGGCGTGAGCGGACAGAAGAGGAGAGAGGGGGTTTATTACTTAAGTTTATTACCTTGCTTAAGTTTATTACCTTGAAATTCCATATTCTGGCTACTTTTTCTCGCTCTTGCCAGTAGAGCTTCTTTGTCTTTAAACTTGAAGGATTTAATTATAATGGCTCTGGGGGGGGTTCAGATTCTTTTGGCTTGGGGGCGCAAGGATCTGTGGGCTCTTTCGATTTCCAAATTGTGGAGGTGGTGTTGGTCTGGGATGTTTAATATCAGTATTTGGTTAAGCAGCTCCTGCATTCCTTGTGTCTCTGCGCCCTCTTTCACTCCCGGCAAGCGGAGGTTACTCCTCCTTGATCTGTTTTCTAAGTCTTCACACTTTGAACGCAGAAAGTCTGCTGATTCTTTTAATTTTGCTGTGTCACTCTCCACGGTTAGGGCCTGATCTTCTAAGCCCGATATGCGCTCCTCTGCAGTGTCTATGCGCTTCCCTAGGTTTTCAAGCCTTTTATTCCCCTCCTCCACTGTGGCTGCAACTTTATCTATTTAGGTCCTGCTTGTCTTGCTGGGCTTCTGCCCTAGCCACTTTAATTTCAGCAAGGATTAGTGCCATGCTGGCACCATTGCCTACGGGGTCCCCTGGGGTGGGGGCTGGGTCGCAGCCACCATTTCAAAGCTCCTCGTGTTTTCCTGAGGGGCTGCTGCCGCTTGTTTCTGCTGGCAATAGTGAGTGAGAGGGCCCTTTCCAGTTTGCTTTTTCCCAGGTCCCATGCCCTGGGGACTTATCAGGACCTTAGTACCTTTTGTTGCTGCCTTCTCTTTTTCTTTGTTCTTTGAGCACTTTAATTGTACTGCCAGGAGGAGCGGATTTTTCATGCTGCTAATCCTTGCGCATGCGCATTACGGCTCCCCACAGCCTCATCTCCTCAAGGCTAAACATGCCCAGTGAAAATACACATGTTCCTCCCCCTCACCCAAAATGGCTTCCAAGGCCCCACAAATTTAGCTGGCTTCCTGCACTGAGATGGGCAGAATTTGCACTCTGTGCCTTGCCACAGACTCCTGCATACAACAGCTACTCTTTGGGGGACACACACTGGAAATAACCAGACACCTCAGAGATAAAGGATCTGGGCTCTGCACTGAGAAACTGGCGCCAGGGGAAATAGCAAACACTCACCTCAGGATTTAATGTTCTCACCTGCTGTGCCCGTCTCTCGGCCTCTCGCTGCCTCACCAGGAAATCCTCTGCCAAGGCCACTGCCTGGGTGCAGGTCTCTGGGCCGTGTGCCCTGACCCAGCTCTGCATTTCCTGGGGCAGGATGGTCAGGAACTGCTCCAGGATCAGCAGCTCCAGGATCTGCTCCTTCGTGCGGCTCTCCGGCTTCAGCCAGCGACAGCAAAGCTCCCCGAGTCGCCTGCAAACCTCTCGGGGCCCCTCGGCCTCCTGGTAGCGGAACTGCCTGAAGCGCTGGCGCTGCGTCTCTGCGCTGATGTTGTACCCTCGCAGGATGGCCCCCTTCACCTTCCCGTAGTCTCCCCTGTCTCCGGCATCCAGGCTGCTATAGGCCTGTTGGGCTTCTCCACTGAGGGCCGGTACGAGTCGGGTCACCCACTCTCCTCTCGGCCACTGGCAGGCGTCAGCCACTCGCTCAAAGGTGGCCAGATAGGCCTCGATATCGTCCCTCTGGGTCAGCTCAGGCAGCTGCAGGTTGTGCC
>QEPC01013004.1:269080-283947 GCA_003113815.1 Sphenodon punctatus | reverse complement strand
GTAAGTTAATTAATTATCTAAAGGGGGTGCCTCCCCCCCTGGCAACTGGGGAGGCTGGGGAGGGGAAGCCCCGAGGGTTTTTTCATTCCCCTCCCCTCATGGAATCTCCTGCCCCGCGTCCCCTCAGCGCAGGCTGGAAATTCTGCGCTGGGGTAAGCGGGGCAGGAGATTCCGCGGGGGGAGGGGAATTCCGCGGGAAATCTGCGAATCGCAGACCCGCGTTTCCCTCGGGGCCCTGAACATGGCAGATCTTATCCCCTAGCAAAACTATCCTTCACCCCTCCTTCGGATAAATGTATCCCCCAAAAGAATCCTAAACAACTTATTCATCCATAACCAGCAATCCAACTGTGCAAAGCCCATCTTTACTTGCTTTCAGGGGTAAATGCTCTTGAAATAGCCAAATATCATTTCCCACATGGAATTTCTTCCCTATTTGATGGGAAATGTTGCTCGAAACTCGAAGTTGTGCAAAATAAGTTTCTACGGGGGTATCCTGGGTGTGCCGCAAGCAGTTCCAGGCTCAGTCCTTAGTGCAGAAACTGGTGTTTGCTCAATCCTGAATCAAAACAAAATAAAGGGTTTACGGTATTGGACTAAACTTTGCACAAGGGAGGTTTCGAGTTTAACCTCTCTCTGCCTCCAAGAGGAACAGGAACAGAATCAGAGTCCACTGTATCCGTGGATAAGTAAGATTATGTATCATCTGAGAGGTATAGGGCTACCGATGGAATTCTTATTTACAAATGATTGGTTTAGCTTGGGAAATATAATTAAATCGAGAGTGGTAGATATCAGAAAGCAAGAAGATATAGCTGCACTGGTGGATTGGGAAGCTGCCCCTAATTATCAGTATATTAAACAAGTGCATGCTTTTGAGCCATATTTGGATTGGCTCTCAAAAAAATGTATACGGAGAGCTTACACACAAGCTCGGCTACAGCTAATTAAATCGGCTGAGCTTCAGGGAAGATATACAAACCAGCTGTATGCGAATCGAAATTGTTTGTGTAGTGACTCTCTCCTGGAGGATATTCCTCACATTTTTTTTTACTGTTCTCTTTATGAAGAGTTAAGGCAGGCTTGGCTAACTCCCTTGTGGCAGGAGCACTCCTTTTTGCCTGATCCTGTACGATTAAAGCAATTGCTTACTTCAAAGGAAAAGGTAGTTGCAAATGTTGTCGCTACCTTTGTTCACCTGGCTGCCCAAATAAGGGAGCTAGTTAGAATCAGTAGGGAAGAAATTCCATATTAAGTCAAAAAACATTCCAGCGGCCGTTATTTCGCTAGATGCGGAGAAGGCCTTTGATTTCGTGGAACATAAATATCTGGTGGAAACTATGAAAAGAATGGGTATGGAAGGTCAGTTCCTTAAATGGATCCAGATAATATATAAAAAACCCAGGGCCAAAATTATTTTAGATGGAAGAACAACTGCAGCCTTCAAAATGACTAGAGGCACCCGACAGGGATGCCCCTTATCACCACTTTTATTTAATATTGCCATTGAACCCCTGGCCATTGCAATAAGAGCACAACAGCAAATTAAAGGAATACAGATACAACAAAAGGAATTTAAGGTGGCCACGTACGCAGATGACATGATGCTAAGTTTAACTGATCTTCCTACATCAGTCCCGAAATGAATAGAGATCATTACACAATTCGGAAGAGTATCAGGATATAGAGTAAATATAGATAAATCCCAAATGCTACTATTTAATGAGGAAAAACTAAGTATAAAAGAAAGACAGATGGCTACACCTTTCAAGGTACAAGATTGTAATATAAAATACCTGGGAATACATATATCTAAAAAATGGAAAAATCTATATAAATTGAATTTTGCCCCACTGTTGGGAGAAGTAAAAAGGAAGGAGGAGGAGTGGAAAAAATTACAAATTTCATGGCTAGGCAGAACAAACTTCGTAAAAATGGAGTTGCTACCAAAACTATTGTAGACGTCTCTTGCTCTGCCGATAAAGGTCCCCAAGGAGTATTGTGACACAATAAACAAGACCATAGCAAGAATAATTTGGCAAAGAAAGAATTAGGAGGTCAATTCTATATACATGTAAAGAAAAAGGGGGTCAAAACATGCCAGACGTAAAGATGTATCACTGGGCCTCGGCCCTTCAGGGAATCAAAATCTGGTATCAAAATGAGAAGAATCCAGATTGGATTGAAATTGAAAAATATTATTGTGGGGTAACTACATTTGAAGATATCCTAACTGATGGGCAGCAGGTGCAGACTCCAAAGGGAATTATCCATTTGGGAAACATGTTTTAAAAAAGCAGAAATTTAAATAGACAAATCACCCTTCACACCTATTTTTGGAAAATGGATAAAAATCAGTGGGGATACCAACAGCCATAAAAAAACAGTGGGGGGAAAAAGGCCTTAAATGGGCTACACATTTATTTGTGGGACAAGAGTTTTTAACTCAAGATACCATAAAACAGAAAATTGGAAACGAGATAGACTTTATGATTATATGCAAAAATCAGAAACAAATAACACTTTAAGAAAGACAAGCCACATTATTTAAGGACTGCACATGATTTAGAAAAAGTGCTATACAGAGACCCCTCTCAGCTGCACATGCTCTCCAAGATTTATAAAGTGCTATATAAAAATATATAACTTACCTGATGCTGGGTATGTGGCGGCATGGGAGGAGGATCTACAAGAAAATATATTAAAAAAAGAATTAGAAATGGTGTGGCAAATAATGCAAAAGGTATCAAGATCTGTGTTGGTATTGGAACCACAAATAAAAGTAATATATAGACTGTATTACACGCCACAAATAATACATAAAATGAATGAACAATATCAGCAGCAGTGCTGGCAAGTTTGTAATGAAGTTGGAACATGGATGCACTGTTGGTGGACATGTCCCCACATAAGGAGCTTTTGATTACAAATATGGACTTACCTGAATCAGGCGGCGCAGCTGTAAATACCATTTCGACCAAAGTTTGCTCTAATGCGAGTTCTCACAGAACTGCAGATAAGAAAAGAAAGGAAAATGGCATGTCAACAACTTAGACTGGCAGCGATACACACTATAGTTTGTAATTGGAAATCAGCAAGGAAACCATCAATAAAGAAATGGAAGCAGAGGTTGTGGTGGACACTTACCATGGAGAGAATTCAGGCGGAAATACATTCAGATCTGGAAGGGTTTTATGCAGTGTGGAACTATATTTGGGAACTGATCCAACCTGAGATTGAGTCGAATGAGAGACAGCTTTCACTCTGTTTAATGAAAATATGAGAAGTTATTGATAACACTGATAAAAGAATAGGGACCGAAGCTGTCAACATAGGTCCCCTTGAGAATCTTACTAGTCAAGAAATTTATGTATTATATAGGTTATTGGATAACTTTGGAAAACAATAAAGGGAATTTAATAAAAAAAAAATAAAAAAAAGAAATGAAGCACAGCAAAAGGGATGTGGAATTCATTCAAAGACTGCATGAACATGCTAACCTGAATTATTATTAATTATTATTTTTTATTATTATAAGCATTTATATAGCACCAGCGATGTACCTGGCACTTTACAAAAAACAAGATAGACACGGTTCCTGCCCGAGAGCTTACAATCTAAAGACAGGGGGAGGGGAGACAGGGAAGGGGGAACAGAGGGAGAGACAAGGGATGCAACATTCATGAGGATGCGAGAGCTCAGGTGCAGGAGGACAGTGGACACTGAAGATTACGCAAAGACCACCTCCATCAAGTTCATACAATGAACGCAGAAATGACCAGTCCACTTGACAGTGAGTAATGTCCCAGTGGCCAATTCATTTTAAAACACAGTTTAATTCATTTATGAGAGAACTGGTGATGAATTTTCCTTCTGATGCTACAAGACAAATTGTTTTCCTCCCTGCTAACTTATTTTGTCTTTGGGGTATTTTCTCATTCTTCCTATGAAGCATAAAACACGGCCCCAACTGGAGGCGAGTGACACTGATGGGATGTTCTGGTGCCAGGAGGCTACGAAGAATCTGGGTGTCTGACTGGTGGGTCCCGCACGGGGTGTAACTGATCTCCACGTTTGAGCTCAGCAAGGAATCTCCCCCCCACGTCAAGTTGGCCGTTAACTCTGAGGGGTTTTTCACCTTCCTTTGCAGCATGGTGTGCGGTTCACCTGCTTGAGTGTGAATAACTCTTATCAACTAGCTCCCTGCTATTCGAGGCGCTGGCGCGTCCTGCTCTCTCCTGCTCCCTGCTTGTGACAGATTTAATTATCAGCTCCATTCATCTGTTGGGGCAGTTTTGGCGATGAACCCTGCCTCAGTGCGGAGGACCAGACTAGAGAACCCTTGATGTCCTCTCTGGGTCTATGATTCTAGGCAAGTGTCACCCTCCCTCAGGCTCTGGGGATTATATGGGCAGAGCAGCCGCTGAATCTCAGCCACCAGGAGAGGAATCCTGAGCTGATGCTGCCCCAGGAACCTCAGAGCATCCGCTAACTCAGGCCAGACAGATCCTTACCCAGCGAGTTGGCATCCCCGCTCTCCTCCTGCTGTTTCACCTCCCTCTGCCCGACGTCCAGTACAATCTGGTTGGTCTCGGGAAAACTCTCAGCTGCTTCCTTGAATGTCTCCAGCACCTGAAACCAGAGTGACGGTGACAGAACAGTAAGGATACTCAGATAATGGAGCAAATACTTCAGCAAAACTATTTCTGCAGCAGCAGTGCAATGACTATCCAAATGGGCACAAAATTCTTCCCAATATCAAAGCTAACTTTTTCCTGACAATCTCAGCCCATTTTCTCTTGCTCAGCTATCAGTTGCAAAGGAGAACAACTGGTTTCCATCCTGTCTTTAGCAACCTTTAACACTCTGTATTGCAGAATTGTTCCTACGTTCCCATCCCCAATGTCCTCTCAGAGTTCTTTTCTCAAGATGGATATACCCAGTCAAAACTCAACTAGACCTCACCGTCTTCCTCCTCATCCCGCCCCCCCAAGACGATTTCCTGCGCCGAGATAGGTAGAGGTCACACTCAACCCATGCCACAGATTTCCACATGTCACAGCTGCTGTCTGGGTGAACACAGGCTGGGAATGAAACCAGGGCTCCCCAGACCTAACCAGGAGTCTCTATAGCTTAAATGAATGATCCAGGCTCTGCACTGGGCATCCAGTCCAGAGGGGAACGGCAAAAATACAGCTACGGATTTAACATTGTCACCTGCTGTTCCTGCCTCTCGCTGCCTCACTAGGAAATCCTCTGCCAGGGCCACTACATGGGTGCAGGTCTCTGGGCTGTGTTCCCTGACCCAGCTCTGCATTTCCTGGGGCAGGACGGTCAGGAACTGCTCCAGGATCTGCTCCTTCGTGCGGCTCTCCGGCTTCAGCCAGCGACAATAAAGCTCCTGGAGTCGCCTGCAAACCTCTCGGGGGCCCTCGGCCTCCTGGTAGCAGAACTGCCTGAAGCGCTGGCGCTGCGTCTCTGCGCTGATGTTGTAGCCTCGCAGGATGGCCCCCTTCACCGTCCCGTAGTCTCCCCTGTCTCTGGCATCCAGGCTGCCCAGCCAGTGGCTTCACCTTGCAGTCAGGTCAGACAACGGGCCGTCCCCACAGCTCCCACTGTCAGTGACCAGGCTGGAGAGCGGTCAGGGGCTCAGCATCTCTAGACACAGAGCGGCTGGTGCTGGTCCCGTCTAGTGAGAGGAGCTTCTCCCTGAGGGAAAGAGACAAAGAGCCATGAGAGAGAACTGTACTGACAGGAGCAGCCCGACCCCCTCTCTGTCTCCACTGGGGCCGATTCCCCCAGCCGATCAGTACAGAGGAAAGGAGCATTTCCCAGCTGGTGCCCCCTCAGGCAAATCAACCAGTCACCCCCACCAAGCACTGAGGATGGCAGCCATCTTGCCCCCCTCCCCCCCCCTGTGCTAAATTAGAAACCCCTGGAGCTGTTATCCTGCTACCCAGTAGGGATATAATGAGATTCTCAAGGCAGGGAGAACACTCCATTCCACTTTCTTCAACTTGGCTATCACCCCCCCCAATTTGGTCACAACAAGGCCTTGCTAATTTTCAAAATGGAGTATCAACTACTCCAGCGAGATTCAACCTCCGGGATCCACTCTCTGCCCCATTAGCACACGTTTCCGGCAGCAGGAAGTGGAGGGGGGNTTGTATGGGAAGAAAGTGACAGGTAGGAGGGGCTGATGGGAGTTGTAGTCCCATCCCAGTGAGAAGACTGCAGTGTAACCCCTGGGATCCAACCCGGGCACCCGAGGGCATTAGGAGCAACATCTGGTTCAAAGCTTCCCCCAACCACCTACAAGCCCCAGCAGCCTTTGCGCAGCTGCCTTGAATAGAATCAGGCAATCCCTGCGCAAAGGCTGCTAGCGCCTGTAGTCCAGACCTCCCTCATGCTTTGGGATCACTTCTCTAGTCGTTCTTGCCAGCGAAGTGTCCCTTAGCTGACTTGGCTGAAGGAGGTAGCTGCACACACACACACACCCCATTCTCCGGAGCCGATGGGGGAGGGTCTGCACTGGGTCAGGGAGGCTCCCCTTTCCCAGCCCTCAGTCTCACCTCTCGCTCTGCTTCCTGCTGCTCTCTGGGGAAGGGGAGTCCCAGCTGGTCCCTGGAGCCAGAGTTGGGAGGTGGGGCTGGGGGCGGGGTCGAGACAGACTCAGCCCAGGCTGCAGTGGGGCTGGGGGGAGAAAGTCGCTTTGCAATTCCCCTCCCCCCATGGGGTCACCTGGCATTGGGATGGGTGCTCCTTAGGGGAAGCCCCGTCTAGCTGGCTCTGCTGGGGGGACATTGTGCAGCACTAGGAGAGCATGGTCTGTCTGGGACAATCAGGCTTCATTGCACTGAATTTCCCTGCGAGGAAGCACTCAAGGGTTAAATTGATGGACCAGAGAGCCCTGGCTGCAGGGGTGGGGGCTGGGGTGGCCAGATACGCACATTTTAGAGGACGCTTCTCATAAGATCTACTTGGCTAATAGCTGTTAATGGACCTATTCTCCAAGAACCTATCCAGTCCTTTTTTAAACCCAGCTATAGTACTGGCTCTGCCAACAAATTTCATAATTTAACTGCATGGAGTGAAAAAATACTTTTAAAATTTGTTTTAAATCTGCCACCAGTTAGTTTCATGGAGTGTCCCCTAGTTCTAGTACTACTTGAGAGGGTAACTAAACGTTCCCTATCTACTTGTTCCACTTCACTCATGATTTTATAAACCTCTTATGTCCCCACTCAGTCTTCTCTTCTCTAAGCTGAAGAGCCCCAACCTGTCAAGCCTCTCTTTGTACAGAAGCCGTTCCAAACCCTTGATCGGGTTTTTTTTGGCCCTTCTTTGCTCTTTTTCAAGTTCTATTATATCTTTTTTGAGATGGGGTTTGACCAAAATTGCACACACTATTCAAGGTGCGGTCGCACCATCAATTTACATAGAGGCATTATGATATTTTCAGTTTTATTCTCTATCCGTTTCCAAATAATTCCTAACATTCTGTTTGCTTTTTTGACGGCTGCCACACATTGAGGGGAGGATTTAAATGTATTGTCCACAATGACTCCAAGGCCCTTTTCCTGTGGGGTGACTCCTTATTTAGAACCCAACATTGTATACAAATAGTTTGGATTATTATTCCCTATGTGCATCATTTTGCACGTGTCCACCTCCACCCAGAGGCTGCAAGCATTCATCCAGTGACCCCAGACTAGCTGCAATACAAACCAGGCATGGATAGACTGCAAAGGCTATAGCTTAATCCCCGCATGAGCGATTCTACATATGCACACTTGGAGGTAGTTTGGTTGCATAAATTTCAAGTCCATCTCAGTATAGTGACTGAGAAATTCCTCAACACTGCCTTTGGTCAGTGCCAGTAACACAAAAGAAAAGAATGCACACAAACAAAAAAGGTACCGACTAAACAATTGAACAAATAAATAAACACTGTATATTGTAATAGCTACTTTACATATAACAACAACAGAAAAACCAGTCCACAAAAAAAATCCATCAAGTATACTGAAAAAAAAATGAGATCCAAAGTCTATCAGGTAATGTACAAAGTTCTTAGTGTTCACACGACTATCCTAGATAAACTCCTACCAAATCATAAGTTCCCAAAGTTCATGATGCTCTGTTAGTTCAGGCCTGTCTTGAACTTTGCAAAGCAAAAGCCCTGTCTCCCATGTCATAGACAGGTTGGCTGCTGATTTTCACACGTTGGTCCCAAGCTCCCGATGAACGCTGAATGTCCTTTAAATATTCAAGCCCACTTCTTTGTCTTGGTCTCTGATAAATCTCTACTGTGAAAGTGTTAGTGAATCTTGATTACCCACCAGGAAGCACATAGGCAGGTACATACTAGCTTTGAAGAGTCTATCATCTTTCTCACCCTCCTCTCAACCTGCTTCAGTTTGTCTTACCCACATGGACTCTCTGGTGCCGCACTAGATACCTGTTCAAGCTGAATCTTTTCCCACATTAAGCACACCGATACGGCTTCTCTTCTGTGTGGGTTCTCTGATGTGTGATAAGGGCTGAGCTCTGACAATGTTTTCCCCCCACTCGGGACACTTCTAGGGCTTTTCTGCTGTGTGGATTCGCCGATGTCTACAAAAGGCTGATTGGAAATTGAATCTTTTCCCACACATAGGGCACCAATAGGGTTTTTCTCCTGTGTGGATTCTCTGATGATTAGTAAGGTTTGATCTCCTATTAAATCATTTACCACACTCAGGACACTCATAGGGTTTTTCTCCTGTGTGGATTCTCTGATGTCTATGCAAGGCTGATTTTTTGTTAAATCTTTTCCCACACAGCGAGCACGGATAGGGTTTCTCTCCCACGTGGATTTGCTGATGTGCAACAAGATTTGAGGTACAACTGAATTTTTTCCCACATTCAAAACACTGATGGGGTCTTTCTCCTGTGTGGGTTTGTTGATGTTGGATAAAAACCAACCTCCGCATGAATCTCTTTTTACATACAGAACACTGATAACGTCTCTCTATAGTACGGTCTTTCTGATGTCTACCAAAGTCCTTTCCACTGTTACAGTTTTCCCCACGGCCATCGCACTGAGGGGATCTTCCTCCTAGGTTGGTTCCCTGAGTATTCATGCAGGATGAATTCTCTGTGTACATGTTCAGCTTTTCTCCCAAGTGGATACTGTTTTGCTGGAGTTCACTGGCCCCTCCAGGAGGGGGAGAGGATTTGCCCCATTTCCTCTTTGAAGGGCTGACTCTCTGCTGTCTTTCCGCTGTGCAGTAATGTCCACCGTATTTTGCCAGAGAAGCTTCCCCTTCAGCCCAACTGGAAGACGCCCTTTGCTGCCTCACTGGTTCAGGATCTCTCTGACAAGGAGTCTTCTCTGCATTTTCACTGTTTGCTGGAATGAAAAGAGAATCCAGAGACAACTCATTTCCTGGACTCTGGAGAAAGGAAACCTCAGGAGGGAAAATATCACTGCAGGAGTTTCCACAGAATTAGTCACAGAGCCGAAGTCTTGAGAAAACTGGCCCTGCAGTTGCAGAATCCAGAGCCGAACCCAATTCTCATCCCTTCTCCCCAGACACTGGTCCGACAATTCTCCTGATAGTCTCCTTCCCATGGTCTATGGGGCTCAGACACACAGACCAACCCCTGAATCTCAGGTCCCAGGGAGAGAAGGTTCCTGCACTGAAGCCACCCCAGGAACATTCAGAACATCTAATAACTCAAGGCAAGTGGATTCTTACCCAGGGAGCCGGCCTCACTGTCATCCTCCTGCTTAACCTCCCTGCAGAGCTGCCTCTGCCCGGTGTCTGACGGAGCCTGCTCTGCCTTGAGGAAATTCACAGCCACCTCTTCGAATGTGCCCAGCATCTGAAACAGCAGCAAAAAGTCCATTCAAGGCAGAGCAATGGGACTCGGGGAGCGAGTGCTAAGGGTCAGATTCTGCCCCCCTCACCCATGCTGAACAGCCCCCAGCTCTGGAAGCAGCACCTATGTGATCAGTGGGGTAGGAATTGGGGATGGTTTCCTACTCCCACCCCCAGTCACTGGTATAGAAGAAGTAGCGGGGGCAGAAGAAAGCAATACAGTTTCTGCACTTATACTCCCAGTGATGACTTTGTTATCTTGAACCACTCATATTAGAATACGAGCAAAAAAGCTTCAAAATCAACTTTGGCCATTCAGAGGTTTTATGATAAGTTTTCTGGGAGCTCTATTCCTGCTGCATTAAAAGTTTTTAGTTCTAAAGTTAATTCTTAAATTTTATATAGGGCTGAAACCTGGGATTATTCGGCTAACGCCAATATTGGTGTTCCTTTTAATACGTTTTTATGAAACTTCCTTGGTCTTCCTCCTCCTACGCCTTGACTTCCCTCGGAGGTTGGAGTGGTGGCCACCCTGACTGTTGTTGGAAAGAAGTTGCTAGGTTATTGGTTTCAAATTTCTGCCCTGTCTCCTTTTACGCTTCCAAACACATGCCTTATTGAGGATTATGAGAGGAGCCAATCTCAGCCATCTCCTTGGGTGAAATCTGTTGTAAAGACCCTCTCTCTTTGTGGGTTGGGATATTTTCTAAGGATTCTACTCAATTGTTTTCCGCCCCTGATTAGAGCTTATTATCTTGGAGAGTAAGAGAGTTCTCACGCCAAGATGATTTTGGTGCAAGGTGTATTGCCCCTTTGTGTACATTCTGGAAGTCACATGGAACAATATTTAGCTATGGATCATAAAGGGCAGCTTGCAGCCTCGCATAGACTTCATTTTGAGCAAATGCCTACAGCCACCTCGGCAACCAGAGTATGTCAAACACCGAGATATTTGAGATTTTGTCCCTGCCAGGTTGGAGCCATCGAGGCTATTTGTACATTATGTTTTGGAATGCCCATTTCATAAGATGTTTGGCTTCAGCCTCTTTTAAGGAAATTTGGCTGAGCAACCAAGACAAAGATATCCTCTGCTATAATTGTAATACATTGTATGGAAAAGAGGGAAATTGATGGGTTTTAATTATTTTGTGTTTTGGATTGATTTCATTGTATGTATTTGCTTTTTAAAATGTTATTGTTTTTTTCCTTTTTGTACTATTTACCTTATTCCCAGTTGGACTGCAGTTCCACTTTCCTACACTGAGACAAGCAGAGCTCATCCCCCATTTTCTGTCATCGACTCTGGCCTCCTTGGGATTATCAGGATTATTTATTTTATTTATTTAGAAGTTTTATACCCCCCGCCTCTCCTGCCAACAGGCAGCCCGGGGCCACTCACCTGCTGTTCCCGTCGTTCGGTTTCTCGCTGCCTCACTAGGAAATCCTCTGCCAGGGCCACTGCCTGGGTGCAGGTCTCTGGGTCGTGTTCCCTGACCCAGCTCTGCATTTCCTGGGGCAGGACGGTCAGGAACTGCTCCAGGATCAGCAGCTCCAGGATCTGCTCCTTCGTGCGGCTCTCCGGCTTCAGCCAGTGACAGCAAAGCTCCTGGAGTCGCCTGCAAACCTCTCGGGGCCCCTCGGCCTCCTGGTAGCGGAACTGCCTGAAGCGCTGGCGCTGCGTCTCTGCGCTGATGTTGTACCCTCGCAGGATGGCCCCCTTCACCTTCCCGTAGTCTCCCCTGTCTCCGGCGTCCAGGCTGCTATAGGCCTGTTGGGCTTCTCCACTGAGGGCCGGTACGAGTCGGGTCACCCACTCTCCTCTCGGCCACTGGCAGGCGTCAGCCACTCGCTCAAAGGTGGCCAGATAGGCCTCGATATCGTCCCTCTGGGTCAGCTCAGGCAGCTGCAGGTTGTGCCAGGCTGGGGTCAGAGGGGCCTGTACCGCCTCCAGCACCCTCTGCCATTGGGCTTCCCAGCTCTGGGGCAGCCCCTCCTCTGGCTCCTGCTGAACTTGCTGTGGTGCCGCCCAGCCCAGTAACTCCCCGATGGTCCCGGCCTGGATTATAAGAGGGAGGTTTCCTGCTCCCTCCCCTGGTTCAGGGCCTGCTGGTTCCTGCTCCTCCATTTTCACTCCTGGCTGCTCCCCCTGCTCTAGCGGAGCCAGGAATGGGAGACCAACGACTGCCGCTGTGCCCTGCTCTGCAGCCATTTTGTTTGTCAGGGGACAGATGGTTTCTTCCTACCTGGGCCCTTCTTTAGTCTCAGTCTCTCACTGGTGGGAAATGTCTGGCTTCACCTTGCAGTCTGGTCAGTACAGGGGGCCGTCCCCACAGCTCACACTGGCAGTGACAAGGCTGGTACGTTGCCAGGTCCTGCTAGTGACACAACAGTCTCAGCGTCTCCCAATACAGAGCGGCTGGTGCTGGTCCCATCTAGTGAGAGGAGCTTCTCCCTGAGGGAAAGAGACAAAGAGCCGTGAGAGAGAACTGTACTGACAGGAGCAGCCCGGCCCCCTCTCTGCCTCCACTGGGGCCGATTCCCCCGGCCGATCAACACAGAGGAAAGGAGCATTTCCCAGCTGGTGCGCCCCCAGGCAAATCAACCAGCCACCCCCACCGAGCACTGAGGGGACGGCTGCCACCTTGTCCCCCGCAGAAGGGCCTGAACTGGAAACCTCCAGAGCTGAACACATCAGCCTGCCCACCCAGGGGGTAACAGAAATCCCAAGACAGGGGAACAACCTCTCACCCCCAGACATTGCCTCTAGACTAGTCATTGCCAGAGATTACTTGCTTACCCCCCCACACACACCCACCCTGTAAGTGGTCCAATAAAAGAGCTCAATGCAACTATTTTGTATTCATGTTACATTTTGCAGGGGGAGGAGACTCCACTGAAGCATCCACACTCTCAACACGGGCAGTCTCGCCTCAGCTCCCCCACCCCAAGACAGCACAGGGAGGGGGAATGTGTCCCCTGCCAAAATATTTCCCCTTGTGCTCTAGCCCTGCGGCGCCCAGTCCCCGCAACATCGGACTCAGCCCAGATGCCTCCCAGTCACGGTCCTGACTCCCAAGTAGGCAGTAAGTTCCTAGCGGGAAGCTACAGGGCAGCAGTGGTGGGAGGGAGCAGGGCTAGCACTAGACCCTGCACATGGGGGCAGGTGACAGCCCCCCCCCCAGCCTGAATAAATTCTCCTGTTTCTTCTCCCGAGCCACAGCGGTCAGATAGCTTGGGACGGGCCTCAGCCTGCCCGAGTCCCCCCAGCAGCAGCAAGAGGGAAGGAACTACTGCCGCTCACTCTCTCTTCCACCTGATGCTGCCACCACCACCGCTGTGATTGGTTTAAAGGCACCTTGCACTACTGTGCACGCTCCAGTTTCCTAATTTTGCACGTTGGGAGTACATTTCCCCGAGTGCACCAGACTAGAGAAATGGCAGCCCCAGCTCATTCACGCACGGGGCCTTTGAAACAATCACACAGTGTGCAAGTGGCGATGGTGGCAGCAGGCGAGCGGGCAGGGGGGCTGGTGGCAGTTCCTTCCCTCCATCCCCCCAGGTTTGAATAGAAGAAAGTACCCAGAGGCAGGTTTACTCCTAGCTGGGGACTTTAATGCAAGGATGGGTGCCAGTGATTGTGATCTATTTAACTTTGGGTCTTATTGGCAGGAGGAAGTCCCGTCCCCCCTCCTGGAGAGACTCCCATCCTGCAGGCTGCCCCTGACTGACCCCCAGCCCTCCCAGAAGAGCCAGGCCCAGCAGCATCTGAGATAAGGGCCACCCGGCCAAGAAAATACCTTTCCCCTCCTCCCCCGATCTGAGCCCCCAGACAGCCCTGGCCCCCCCCCCACTCCCCATGTTCTTTATGTGCAATGCTGCCCTGCCCGCTCCTATCATTCCTTCCCTGGGTTGGCGGGGTTACATTTTTTTTTTGGGGGGGGGGAAGGAGACTTCACAGGGGGGGAACTGTGGAAAGAAAGCTGGGGGACTGGGCAGGGGGGCACTTTGTGGAGGATATTGGGGTGGAGGTGGTGGGTTGATCTGTGGGATGAAGTGGTGAGGAAGCGCTGTGTGTGGGAAGCTAAGGAGTAAGTGGTGGTGCTGATAAGGGGTGTGCAAATATAAATTATACAAATTAGACCCACACACCAAGACTTCACTCAAAGCTCCCCACACTGCTGACAGAACCGACTCCACGGCCTGCCCTCAGCCGGGCAGCCAACAGAGCTGCCTCTGCCAGGCTGGAGCTGATCCCCCTCCGCAGGGTTTGGGGGGTGCTTGTGTGTGGGAAGGGCAAGTGAGAGTGTGTGTGAGAGAGGTTTTTTTTTTGCTTATTTACCTATTTTAATGTATATTCTGCCCTTTCCTGCAGGCTCAGGGCAGTTTACAAACAAAAAACCAAAAAACAAACACACACCCTGTCAAAAGTCCAACCAAACAGCTCTTACATTTCTTCCTGAAGATGCTGGGGCTTTGGGGAATCTCCAGGGGGAGGGAGTTCCAAAGCTGCGGCGCAGCCGCTGAGAATGCCTCTCTCTGCGTCCCTATTTTTGGAAACTGGTGTGAGAGTCCCCCAGATGCTCTAAGGGGGCCTGTGGAACATAAGAGGGACGGCGGTCTTTGCTTGCACGCGCGTGTGTGAGAGAGAGTGAGAGACACCCCGCGTGAGAGGAGGGAGTTAACGGGGAGGTGCTTATGCAAGAGAGAGAGAGAGAAGGGTGTTTGTACATGTGCCTCTACACCCATTGACCCCAGCTTCAATGCTCCCACACCCCACCTCCTCTTCAGGCGCCCACACTCTTCCACCTCCTCCCTGCTCCCTCCGCCAAGCAACACCTGCTCAATTCCCTCTGCTCCCCCAATCTCTCCCCAACCCCAGCAATCCCTGCCCCGGCCTCCCCGCTCCCCTGCATCCACCCCTGCCCCAGCAATCTCCATCCCCATCCCCTGCCCTAGCAATCCATGCCCCGCCCCAGCCTCAGCATTTCCCTGCAACCCCCA
>QEPC01013004.1:188073-207040 GCA_003113815.1 Sphenodon punctatus | reverse complement strand
TTAGTCGTCCACTTCCTTGCCCATTTTCATCTGATCGTAAGATCATGTCCGTTGAGCCTGTCCTGTCTAGTGTCTGCCACTCAGGGCTATTTCCCCCTTGCTCTGCAAAGTTCTTAAATGCAGATTCCTCCACACCAATCCCTACAGGTTTGCTAGAGATAAAAAGCACTCTAACCAGAGTGTTTTCCACTCTTTGAACGAATATTCCAGTAGCTTTCAATTGGCACCTAGCTAACCATATTTCATATGCTAACTCTATAGAATTGAATATTACCTCCCATCTCATAAATCTTCCTCTATGTATCAACACTTTAAACTCCTTTATTTCCTCATTAGTGAAGTTCACTTTCAATATTGCTTGGAAAAAAGTTACAAAATTTAACTCATCCAGAGTTTTGTATTTTAGGAATCCGAACCTCTTTTTCTTATTAATATGGAAAACCACAGCTGAGGCCCATCTTCCTTTTGTTTCCTGGGGCCATACATTGGGTCACCTGCCTGTCTCAATCACGTATCTGCACCTTATTTGGCACACTGTTCCTTTTGGCAGTCACTTGCTTACAGAGAGCCTCTCCTATATCCACAATTGGGGAGGTCCTGGTATTCTTATCAAACATAGAAGCTGTTGCTCTTAATTGATAGTTCCCAATATTACTACCTAATGGGGATCAGCTAAAGGCAATTCTGTAAATTCTACTCCACTTACATTGCTTTGAGTACTTTTAGATGCCTTATTAGAATTAATCTCAATACAGGTCTGAATCGTCACATCTCTGCTTGGAGAACTTAGGTCTGCTATATTTAATTTTGAAGTTAGGGTGGTAAATTCTAGCCACAAGCCACCTACAAGGACCTTCATAGAAAAAAAGAAGATTGTCCAATTGTTCTAACTTCTCAAGTTCTTTCCATCTTGTGTCAAGATCTATTTCTAGTCTGACTTTCAACTTGTCAACCTTCTGATTCAGCATTCTAAATTGACCATCCAAGTTTAAAGAATCCACACAGCGCCCCGAGAGCACATCTCCCTGAGATAAATAAAAGGGAGGAGCCTCTGGTCTCAAGGAAGATCTGCTCTCATTCACTGCATGTTCTCCAGGCTCTGTAGTAGGAGAAAAGAAATGTGTCAATTTTGACTGTACCATTATAGGGGCCGTCAGCCCATTAGTGCTTTTTTTGGCTCTTTCGATCTCTTCCACCAAACTAATTGGTCCTTGCAGATTATGTGATCTTAACTCCATCTTTGTTTGGAAGGCAAATCACAAATTTCTCCTCTTAAGTTCTAATCAAGTACCAAATCCTACCCGGAATTCCTTACAGTCGAATATCAATATATCTTACGATCTCACTGGGTATGGCTAAACAATAAACATATACCCTGCCCTAGACCGTCAACCCAAGGGCAAATCTACGTAGCTTAGTGGACTAAGCCCAAAAATAATGCTCTTTAAGATACCAGACCTCTAAAAGTAAATGAATAACCCTTGACGTCCAGTCTCGTTATCTAATACTGTCAGGCTCTGGGGCGGAGCCAGGGAAAGGAGGGGAAGCAGGTAGGCAGGAGGGGAGACGGGGTGCAGGGAGTCTGGGATGTCCCTCAGATTAAATGAGGGAACTTCTCAGCCACTCTCCAATACTTTAGGAGATTAAGCACTCAGCATAAGGACCAGCCATGCTGGTCTAAGAAGGCTTATGGCTTGTAGAGGAAATTCCATACTCGTGCAAAGCTGTTGGTAAATTGTGAGAGTTCCTTATTGATCTCAAAGTGCAGAGAGAGAGAGAGCAGACCTGAAACATGCAAGTCTCCAGGCTGGTCTGCCAGATTCCAAATTATAGGTATTTTATAGATACTGGTTCAAGCAGATAAATACAGAATATCAAACATCATACAAAGTAAAAGGTTACAGCAATTGTTTACATAGTCAGCAAGAAGATTCTCAAAATATAGCTAGACTTGTTTATATAACAAGGTGCCTGAGACTATCTAATTAATAACCCCAGCTACAAGGTCATTATCTAATCTATCATGGGAAGGAACAGTGTGAAACTGCTTCTCAGAAATGCCCTGTGAGACAGCCTAAACTACCAAATGATTATATCTTGTCAAGCAGGCAAAAGTTTATTTCAGTGAAGGACGGTTCTCTTACCCAGCATCCATCTGTCTTCCATCTTGTGCTACCTTGCTCACTCTGGTTCTGTGTGGTTCTAATTCCATAAGAGTCTTATTATAAAAATTCCTCCACAATCCCTTCCTTTTTTAATTTAAAACCCTTATGGATATTAAGCTATTACTCTCTGCTTGCTGAGTTTAAAGATCTGCATGCATGTTATAAACCTGGGTACTTTGCTTTTTGGTTTAAACTTTGTGCTAACCATTGTTTCACAGTGCTAGTTAAACATCTAAAAAGTAGTAAAACTACTTAAAGGCATAAAAATAAGTCAAACAAAACAATGAACACAAACAAAACAATATAAACATTTTGGGGCCTAAATCTTCAAGCTAGGTCCAAAAAGGGCCATTGATCTGTTTGATGTAACTGGGCCTTTGCGTGTTTAGTTTGAGCAGTTTAATCTAAAATAGAGTCAAAGTTGTTTGGGAGGTATGGCAATTTTTTCAATCAGTGCTCATACCCCTCCCTTGCTGGCCAGGATAAAGTCTGGGGCTATGCCAACCCACCTGTTAGATATCACCGATTGGCTAGGGATATTGCATTATCCACCATTTTTACCATTCCAGTCATTTGTTTTAATTCTAGCATTGAGAGGGCAACTTCAATTCAGGCATGGGGATACCTCAATAGTTTTGGGCCTCAGTTTTAGTTTGCCCTGGGGAAAGGTAGGTAGGAATCTTACGACAAGGGCACTAACTTCAACAAAACAAGATCCCTCCCACCAGAGGGCAACTTTTTGTAGGCCTAATTTTTACAAATGGAATAGTGTTCAATCAGGGCGATAAGTTCAGTCATATAGGGCAAGGAGGATTGCATAAGGTGAAGTCCATAATAGCTGGAATTCAGGGGGGTAGGGGAAATAGCACTTGCAACTGCACATACACTGTTCAACTGGGTATGTAGCTTTGAATGGAAGTTCCTTTCGTGGCTATTGTTTTGCCTCGACCCCTTGCTTGTGCTTATTTTCCCCCATAGACCTATTAGACTGAAAACAATATTTTCCCTGCACTTCCTTGGCTAGGTGAATGTCAAGGAGTATTGTGACCCATATTAGCCCATGTTGGTTCTGGGCCTGGAAGTGGAGTGGTTACCTCTTGCACTCATTCAAAAACATTTAACACTTCAGGAACAAAATATCTTTCACAGCATAAGGGTACATGGACCCAAATTTAACATTAACACACAAAAATATTACAACCATTTAATTCATAACAATTAACACTGTGCACTAGGCATTTATCATTAGTGTGTATGTATCTGTGCATTAGCATGTCAGTATGCAAAGTTCATTTGTTTCCTTGGGCAAGGCAAACAGTGGTGGCAATGATGATGATGCAGACTGGAAAAAAAACAAAGAGCTGGATCCAGTAGAAAAACACCTAAAAGTCTATTTTTCAATAAGGTGAAATCACCTAAGTCTTTTTTCTTTACCACTAAGGCAGTAATAATGACACATCAGCTCTCTTGGCTTGTAGTTGCAAATCCTCTTCTCTTTGTGGGGCAAATTCTCTTCTTGGATGGGAGGCAGGGAAGAGGTTTCTAGCACATTCTCCTGCCCCTCTGACCTTATTTCTACAGGTGCAGAGGTCCACCTTGAGAGGTGTGGATCCAGGGTGCAGGTGCCTGGAACGTAGCGTTTGTGTTGCTTGCAAAAAGTACTTGAAAAAGACTCACCAATGCAGCTGGAAGGCTGTTTATTTGGTGGTTATCCAGGGAGGCCTTGTCGCTGGGCTGCAGGTCGTGGCAGGCCTCACGAGGTTCCTGGAAAAGAGCTTTTTTGGATCTAGGACCAAAAAGTCTTGACACGCTTCATTAGTGCTTGACATTAAGACAGCACAGTTTTTATTAGTCAAATTGATGATCATTTCAATTGTGGTGGTATAGATTTATGAGCCTTCCCATCGGGGTTTATTAGTCATTTGATGCATGATGATCTCAAAAGCGGAAGGGTTAAAAGCAATAGTCCTTAATCAATTGAGGTTTGCTTTTAAAATGACAGTCTATTTTCTTGTTTTCTGCAAACTGAAAATGGCCTGAGCAGCAAAAGGTTTTGCTGAATCCATAGGGCCTTGCCAGCCCCCTCAGGTTGGAAAAGTAGGCACACTCACCATTGCTGCCAGGCAAAGGAATCTCAAACCATGGGATAGATTCTTTGAGAAAGTTTCTGTTCTGATGGAAAAAACTTTTGCACACAAATATTAGTGTTTGTTTACCTCTAGGACACAGATACACACTGCATAGTCAACTAAATACATCTAAATACTATTTAAAATGTAAGCTTCAGCAAATGCTGTTTAAAAATGGAAGCTTAATCACATGGGGTAGGCCTGAAAATTCTATCAGACCACAACAACAAATTAAAACAAGCTATTTAATCAAGCAGCTAGTCATAATTCAAAACAAAGCATAAGACCTGAACACAGTTTAGGGATCAGGAATCAGTTGAAACAAGCTGAAGGACCCAAAAAACAAAACTGCACTTAATTTGCCCAAAAGAAAAAGTGTACAATTATTTTCTTCATTAATTACCAATTTTCCTTATATACCCCCTTTTTGCTCAAGTGGATCACGCATGAGGCACGTGAGCAAAAATAGAGGAAAAATACTTGGAAAAAGTACAACAAATACTCTGGATCAACCTTTTGGCCCACTACCATAGGAAGGTGTGAAAACATGTACCCCCCTGGAGCAGTACCATACCAGTAGCATACCAGGAATCCAGTAAGTGGACTTAGTGTTTTTGACATAGGTCTGAACATGAAACTGTCACTGGGCATTTCTGTGGTAAGTGCAAGCAGTAAACAGGGATTGCAATGTTATTTGGGCACTAAGGGGTTAATTCAATTGCAGTGGTTCAAAATCACAGTCCAAATCGAGTTAAGTTGAGACTTCTCCGACCCATAGTATCCAAAAAGTCTTGGCTGCTGCCTTTAATGTAAGCAAACTGTCTATTGCTGGCAGAAAGACAGCTGCTTTTGTTTCCTCCTCCCCCTCAAGATATCCTTGAGCTGTTCAAAAGATATGGTTGTAGAGGGACATGTTCCATTATGGACACTGGAATGCAATAGGATTCTTTAGTACAGCTTCTTACTTTGTTTAGTAACTTTGCAGGGGAACACCAACTCATGAAAACTGTTATAAATAATACTTTGTCTTGTTCTGGATTCGCAGTCAGTGGCCAAAAAAAGATTTTAATTTTTTTTCCTTCAAACATTTTGCCATGCTGTCAGAGCAGCAATCAGTTAATTTAAAGGGAACTGCATGCTTGAGCACAGGGAGGGCAGCTTCACCTTCCAATTAACTCTTCCAAACAAACTTTTAGTTTTAAAGCAAAACCACTTGGCTTATTCACCTAATGTTTTCTGTTCATTAACTCCTAATGGGTCACAGCAGCAACTACCAGTTATTAACCTTACTCAACCTAATTGACTAAAACACATTGTTCCAATGCATACAATATCAAGCCAAAGCTCGTCAGTTTAACTTTACTAAGTCTTTCTGTCACCCTGACACACTCATCAATTCTCTGGTGCTGTTTCTGCACGGAGCAGACACACTGACATTCCATCTGTCCATCAATTCTACATGCCTTTTTCTACCTAAACACATTTCATTGGAAACACTCTTTCAAAAATACTTAATTAACTCTACTAAGCTAAAAGCAGGGTGAGCGGACAAATAATGAATCTGGTTTGGCCCTTTCTCCTCAGTTGCATAAAGCACTTTAGTTGAAATAAGGTGGCAGTTTGTACAGGCCATTGGTCGGTCTTGTTGGCAATCTGAGCACTTGATCCCATCATAACCAATTTTAATTGCTCCGTGTGCCAGGATATTTTTCAGTACTAAACGCACAGGGTGATGGTTCAGCCATGCTGGTAGCCGAATGTCATTAGTCAGCATGGTTCTCGCAGCCAAATTTTGCAGTGTCCATACTTTTGGACCTGGATTGCTTATTTTTGGATATATGTGGGTCATTGCTTTTCCCTCCCCAGCTAATTGATCCAATATGTAATCATTAGCATCAACATTTCCTTCTTTTCTAAGGACCCACATTATTTTAGTTTTTGTTTTCTGGGCGAAATGTACACATCCAGGGATCACACCATGAGACAGAAACCCATAGTTACATATGAAAACATGTGTCTAATGGCCATCTGATCTTTGTCTGTAATCCTCCTCACAAGAGACTGTGTGGGCTTCTATGTAAAATGTTTCAGGTGGTCTGGGTAACCTTGGATCCAACCACTGATAGATCCACCAGTCCCTTGTTCTGAGTAATTTCTTTCCTTCCAAACCTATTGGAACATCCAATACCCATTTGAACATTGGCCCTGGGGATATGTAACCACACTCACAATTTATCCTCCATTGTTCTGTACAAGTGCCACTTCTGGACAAGACATAGGTGTATAGAGTAAATCCACAAAGGCTGCAGAGGGACCCAAAAAGGGACCTATGCATCTATGCCTGCCACACTTTATTTTTATGTCAGTACCCATGGTGCAATTCCAGGTGACCAATTTATAATAGGCAAAAATAACCTTGGATGTTCTTCAATTTTCAGTTGTAAACCTGTTAATGATAATCAATATTTTACATCAGCACCCAAAATGCATTCAGGTTTGGCTATGTAACTCTTTCCAAATTTTCAGGATTTAAACCCAACTGATTTAAATTTGTTCAGGCTCAGTCTAGGGCCTGGTTATCAGGCCTGGACTCTAATTAATATGAGAGGTAGGTACACAGTTCAAGATGACAGCAGCTGTGTCAGGTCCAACTGTGCATAAGCCAGACCAGCATTCCTTCAATTTATGTGCTTTCACCTTTTAGCACAGGGAATACTTCTGTATAGCAACATACATAGTACACAAACAAACACCAACAAACATACAGGAAGGCAATTGTATAGGAGCCCTTTATTCCTTTCCAACCATGCACTGATGGAACGGAATAGTTCAGGATTAAAATGTTCTCCTGGTTTGCTTATCACCTTCCTTTTTTACATAAAAAACTCACAACCATCCAACACACTCTACATAGCCAACAGTCATGCCATCAGCAAAAGAGCACACTTAAATTCACATTAACATATAGGAGTACTGAAAAGTACAAAATTACAGGAAAATGGAACAAACAATTAATAAATCTAAATGTTGAGCAATCCAGTAAGCAAGCACCTCCAAGTGTTTCAGGACAACATAGGGATTCCAGCATCTGATCTGGACCAATACCCTTCTTTGCACTGAAAACTTTTAGGCAGAGGCACTTAAAAAGCCAATTTAACATTCACATATTTTGCAGTTCTAAATCTGCTTCACTCACTTTACTATAAATTCTTCACACTATAACACATAATTATACTAACAAAGGCACAATTTAGCTTTTTGCAAAAATGAAAGGAATTACAGCTTCTCAAGCTGCTCCAAAATAAAACAAAGAAATCTGAAGGTGCTTGGACAGAAACTTTTAACTTGAGCAAGAGGAAGAGGTGGAAGAGTGAAATGTTCAGTCCAATAGGCCACATTGAACTGGACATCTGCTGTTCTCAGCACTGAAACATTCCAGTTGGCCACAATAATGTGCTATAATTTACTTTTTACTATTCCACTTTTCCTTTTTCCCTTTCAGCACTGTTTTCTGACCAGGCCAAGATAGGAGCATGCTTTTCACTGAATCCAAGTTACTGGAGGTTCTTAAAACTTGTTATTTAATTGCTCTACACACCAGTGGAATTAGAAAAAAGTTATTTACATAATGTTAACCAATTAAAACTAATGCAGCCCAAGACAGGACTGCTGGTTCGTCGGGGGGGGGGCAAATTTCCAAAATAGCTTCCAACAGTGAAGCACGGGCTGCTTTCAGTTCCTGAGTTGTCGGCGCCTTTGCTGGCCAGTTACTTACAGCAAATAATCTCTGGCGCAGCACAGGAGGGAGAGCAGCCCTTAGCAACTTAAATTAGCCCAATTAGGGTCATAACAGTTTATGATAGTTTGAAGCACATCTTTGAAACTTTGTGGTTCCTCTCCAATGTTAGAAAATTCTGTCACCAACTTTTTCAGCTCAGTGGGTGACCAAAGAACATGGACTTGTCACACTTCCTCATTTGCCTCCCCCAGGTCAGGACAGAAAACTTTTCTATCCTGAGCAGCTCCAGCACGGTTTACAAAGGGACTAAAAATAGCTGAGCCTTTGGCAGAACCCTTACCCAACAGCATCAGAACCCAGTGAAGTGCCAGTCTGCAGCCGCAAAGGAACAGACGTTGCTGGAACAGACTCGAGCACAGACGTAGATGGACCGGCNGGGGGGGGGGGACACTGCCTGCACAGATGCTGGCAAAGGCAGCAACTGTGCAGCCTGGGATCCCCTGGGCTGCCGCAGGGGCAGAAATACAGGGCTGAAAAAAATCTAATAAATCCTCAGGAGTTTCTTCATTTGTGCTATCAGAAAAGTCAAATTGAAAATACAGGGACACTGATGGAGTATCAGGTATACAGACCTAATTAACTGTTTAAGCTGGGTTTCTAATTCATCCTGAGTGTCTAACAGAGACCTGATTTCAGGTTCATGCTCACGTATGGAGGCTTCAGTAAACCAATCTACACATGCGGACCATTGGGTCCAGTGTATTTTGCAACCTTTTGATCTTAGGACTCCGCGAACGTAAGTAATCTTATTTAAGTCAAAGGAGCCAAATATAGGAAACTGCAGTTCCAGCTGGGCTCTGGTGTACCTGTTCCACACCTTTAAATATTTACACACCTTTTTTCCATAAATTATGTACATAAACCAAGCTGGACTCCCTGTTGGCAGGGAAGATAGCTCTTTAAACCCATTATTCCCCATACTACCTAATTTCCCTCACATAGGATTCTCACACAAGAATAAATCAACTTTAAGCACACCATTCACTGCAGTCTGCACTCATGAACATACCGCAGTCACTTCCAACAGCCACTGACTCAAATCACACAGAGAAAAATCTTCATGCCCAATAAGCAACTTAACTCTTGGGACTTCTCACTGGGGAATACACACAGGAATTTCAACAATTCCTTTTCACACACTCACTCAACTATTAACTATCACTCTCACAAGCATTTCAGTTAAACTCTCAGTTTTAAACAGAGAAGGGGATAAATCATTCACACCCCCAAGTCACCAGATTCCACAGAGGCACATATCCACTGCAAAAACCTATTCCATGAGATAGGCAATGCTGCCCAAAAGGCAAGCGAGTCCGAAAGACTGCCTTGCAATGCGACCCTCAGTTTCTTCTCAGATCCAGTTAGTGTTCACACACAGACAGGGATATCAATCACATCACAATCTCCTTTTCAATCCCCTCAGGATTGACATATGCATTTAGAAATCCCCACTCAACAGGATTCCCAACCTCCACGGATTTTCCATATGTGTCTAGAATTCCCACTAGGCAGAATTCTGTGGATCCACTTCCCTAACTAGTCTTCTCTTCTGTAGCTACTTTATTCACTTGCTACACTAACAAGAATGTCTGGCAGTTCTGACCACACAGCTTGACTGTTCAGAAGGCATATGCCCATTGGTCTGGCTCCCAGAGCTTACGGGGACAGGCATCCCCTCACCCACACTTCCATAGGGGTTTCAAAAGGCCCCTTTCCTTATCTGGCACCTGGAAGGGAGAGACACGGTCCGCAGCCCCCCTGGAACCAGCCAGGCAATTAGCCTTCCCGGCCAATGCACCAATTTGTAGAGGAAGATTCCATACTCACGCAAAGCTGTTGGTAAATTCTGTCAGAGTTCTTTATTGATCTCCAAGCGCAAAGAGAGAGAGCAGACCTGAAACATGCGAGTCTCCAGCCTGGTCTGCCAGATTCTGAACTACATAGGTATTTTATAGATACTAGTTCAAGCAGATAAATACAGAATGTCAATCAAATAACATCATACAAAGTAAAAGGTTACAGCAATTGTTTACATAATCAGCAAGAAGATTCTCAAAACAATATAGCTAGACTTGTTTATATAACAAGATGCCAGAGACTAATTAATACCTCCAGCTGCAAGGTCATTATTTCTTATCTATCATGGGAAGGAACAGTGTGAAACTGCTTCTCAGAATTGCCCTGTGAGACAGCCTAAACTGCCAAATGATTATATCTTGTCAAGCAGGCAAAAGCTTCAGTGAAGGATGGTTCTCTTACCCAGCATCCATCTGTCTTCCATCTTGTGCTACCTTGCTCACTCTGGTTCTAATTCCATAAGAGTCTTATTATAAAAATACCACCACAGGCTCATCATCAAGGTTGAGGAACAGGAAGCCAGGAGCGAGGAATCCAGGAACCAGAGGCAGGGATCAGGGGTAAGGAACCAGGGGCAGGGGAGCAAGCAATATGGAGTAAAGAACAAGGAACCAAAGACAGGAGAGCAAGGGATCAGGTTGAGGGACAGGAAGCCAGAAATCAAGAAACCAGAGGCAGAGGAGTGAGGTATCAGGGGGTAAGGAACAAGGGGCAGGGGAGCAAGGGGCCAAGACTAGGGAGTAAGGAACCAAGACTAGGGAGCAATGGAGCAAGGGGCCAAGACTAGGGGGTGAGAAGCCAAGACTAGGGGGCAATGGGGCAAGGGACCAAGACTAGGGAGAGAGGGAAACCCTAAGGGCAAGGGGAGGAGCGAGGGACTAAAGGTAAAGTGAGTCTAGAAGCAGGGCGCTGGGGGCTAGAGAAGCCCAAATCTAAAGGGCAGCAGAGGAACCAGCAACATAGAACAGGGGGGAAGGATCAGGGAACAAGCCCTGAGGGGCATCAGGGCCAATGGGGAGAGAACAGCAGGACATAAAGGAGGTAAGAACCATTCACACAGAACATCAAGCACAACAGGACTTACACAACCTAAAAAAGCAACAAAACATGCAAACAGGGCAAGGAGTGAATAGGAACCACCAGCCTAAACCACACACAGACAACACAGAGAGGGGGAGGGAGCTGGGCACAGGAAGCCCCAACACACACACACACACACACACACACACTATAACAAGACAGGTATCAAGGCAAGGGGAAAGCACACAAGGAAACACAACACACGTAAGACTAACAAACAGAACAAGAGGAAGAAAAACCAGCATGCACTGAGCAAGAAATGACCTGAAGCTCTACACCTGCCACAGCTCCCAGCAGCCCTAAATATCCCTGGGAGCCAATCAGACTGTGGCAGGTGGGCCACACCCTTCCACAGGTGTACACAAGAAGCAAAGTAGGCAAGAGGAGGAGAAGGCCAAGAAGGGGGAAAGAGACACTCCCTGCAGCAGCCTACCAATAGTGTAGAATGCAGGGAGTTTCCCAACCAGTTCCCAAAGTCAGGGGTTCAAGGCCAGGCTGTGACAAATATACCTTAGATTGGGTCCACAACCTATACATTTTCTTAATCCAAGTACAAAGGCACTATCCTTCCTCCTCAAAACTAAGCCTCTGGCACATAAATATTATACTCTCCAACTAGATATCTATAGCCCATATGGAGTACATCAGCCTAAAATGCAGCATCAGACTTAATAACAATTCTGGCGAAACAGGAGCCAAGTGGTTAACAGAATATTTCAGGAAGTAACAAAGTCCTCTGGCCGTCGCCTAAGGCTGCATGCACAAGGGTGCTCCCTTAGGTGCACGGACCATGGTGCGCGCCTACAGCGGCAGTAGGCACGGGTGTCCTTAAGAGTCCTGCATCCGGTAGAGGGCGGGTCAGCTCAGGTGAGATGGTAACTCATCAATAATGCAGCGCAGTAATTACAACCCATCTAGTCCGCAGAATTGGAAGAAGAGCTCACTCCCGTGCCTGGCCGGGGGGAATAGTCTCTTCCCAGCTGCGTTGTATTGCAATACACAGGATACCAGGGATTGAAGGCAGCTACTGCTGCAATGTCCTAGGCACCCGCTTTAGCTCTCCTTAAGTCCAGTGCTCTCCCAACCATTTCTTTTATTTATTTATTTATTTAACAAATTTTGTTACCCCGCCCCTCCTGCTCCAGGCAGCTCGGGGCGCTTACACACATAAAAACAATAAAACAACAAGCTTAAAACATCACACTAAAAGAGAAGGCAAAAAATAAATTAATAGATCTCTGTTCCCCCCTCCCTAACCCACAACCCCCCACCCTAAACCCCATCTCCCCTGCCAAATGCCTGGCAAAACAGCCAGGTTGCAGTCATACGCCAGAAGAAAGGGAGGTCCGGGGCCATCTGGAAATCTACCGGGAGGGTTTTCCACAGCTGAGTTGTGGCCGCTGAGAACACCCTCTCCGTAGTGGCCCTCCCGGGCCACACAGGGGACCTCAAGGAGGGCACTCCCGGCCAACTGCAGGGGTCACTCTAGAGCACGGAGAGTGAGGCAATCCTGTAGCTAAGCCGGGTCAAGGCCGTATAGGGCTTTATAGGTTAACATCAACACCTTGAATTGGGCCCGGAAGACTATAAGCAGCCAGTGCAGAGCCTGGAGCACCAGTTTAATGTGCTCATGGTGGTCCGCCCCTGTCGGGAGACCAGCCACCGCATTCTGCACTAACTGCAGTCTCCAGACCGTCACCATGGGCGGCCCCACGTAGAGTGCGTTGCAATAGTCCAATCTCAAGGTAATGAAAGCATGGATGATGGTGGCCAGGTCACTATCTGAAACATATGGCCGAAGCCATTGCACCAAATGTAATTGGCGAAACGCAGTCCTCGCCACCGACCCCACCTAGAGATCCATGTGGAGCTGTGTGTCGAGGAGCACACTCAGGCTGCGACCCTGGGGAACCAGCGGAGGGGGCTGGTAGGGTTTTGCGCTGCAGACCCTGCAAGGGAAGCTGGCTCCTGTGAGAATGAAAGGAGTCCCGGATGCTGAAAAGGGGAGATCCCAGTTCCAGAGAGTCTCATGGCACAGACCGACCCGCACACACACAGCCCCACATTCCCACCCAGCTCCACAAAGTCCCATGCTACACACACACAATTCCACAAAGCCCCATGGCACAGACAATCCCCAGTCTGATTTGCAAACCCTGCCCTAGTGTAGGTGAGGGAGGAGGGAGCTGGGTAGGCCTGGCAAAAGGCACTGAACAGTCTGTACGTGGCCCAGGGTAGGGGGTACAATACCAGAATTTCACAATCTCCGACCAGCCCATGGGGAAGCTGTACCCGTGACATGGGCATCTGAGGGCCGGTAAACTGGAATGAGGGCCAGGGATAAGAGAGCCAGAATCTCAGGGCTGTCTCTAGCTTCCCATCTCTGTGGTAATACACACACATCCCCGCAGTGCTGTCAGCAATGCCCCAGAGCCCTGCTGGGGTGAGCCATGGGCCGGCACTCCCCACCACCCCCGTCTCTCCCTATGCAGACAGACAAAGCTGTGTTTCAGAGCAACTGTGGGCAGGAATCAGGAAGTGGCCTTCACCAATTGCTACAGAGCATGCTCAGTAAGACCAACATACTACCCCACCCCACCCCTATACCAGAGAGTCATGCTGCACCACTCCCCATCACTGCTTGAGCTGCTGTGCCCACCCTCTCCCCAAGAGTGTCCCTGAGTGGGGCTCAACCCCCCCCCCCCAGACTAGAGAGGAACCCCCTAACCCCCACGCAGAGCCTCAATGAAGGAGAAACCGGACTACAGTCCCCAGCAGCCTTTGCGCTGGCGCCTCCCAAAGGATTAACCCGAGTCAGTGCAAAGGCTGCTGGGGCTCGTAGGCAGCTGACGCAGCCCAGTCAGGGGATGGTGAGGAGTCTGGGCGGTTTGAAACCCGATGCTGCTCCTGCTCCTCCCTCTTCTGCTGGACTCGCGGGGGGAGTTGCCAGGATTTACACCCCAATCTCCTCATTGGGCTGAGACTACAATTCCCATCAGCCCCCGCTTCCCCTTTCCCCGCCCCCGGTTTCCTTTGGCTCCTCTCTCCACACTGGACAGGGTGGGGTGGGCAGTGATTTCCGGCTGGGGTTGGAGCCGGGATAGAGGTAGGTCGGGGCAGACAGGAGAGCCAGGCAAGGCAGGGCCAGGGCAGGGCAGAGCAGGGCAGGGGGGGATGGATAGATCTCGGGGGAGCGCAGCTCTCCCCAAAATTTTGAACCTGGCAGGGCTGCTGAGCAACGGCTTCTGGCAGTTCTAGTTCTGGTCGGGGGGTCTGAGCTGAGGGGCATGAGGGGAGACTGCCCCATGTTGAGAGAGTGCCTGCTGCAATGGAGTCCCCTCCCCCCCAAAAACTGGAACAGACGGAGACAAAATAGTTCCAGTGATCACTTTTATAAGGACCACTTGGGGGAGGGGAAAGCTAGCAATCTCTGGCAATGACTAGTCTGCGGTGGGGCGTGTCCCCCTGTCTTGGGATTCCTGTTAACCCCTGGCTGGGCAGCCTGGTGTGTTCAGCTCCGGAGGTTTCCAGTTCAGCCCCTGATGTTGGGGGTACAAGGTGGCAGCTGTCCCCTCAGCGCTGGGTGGGGGTGTCTGGTTGATTTGCCTGAGGGGGCACCAGCTGGGAAATGCCCCTTTCCTCTGTGCTGATTGGCCGGGGGAATCGGCCCCAGGGGAGGCAGAGAGGGGGTCGGGCTGCTCCTGTCAGTACAGTTCTCTCTCACGGCTCTTTGTCTCTTTCCCTCAGGGAGAAGCTCCTCTCACTAGACGGGACCAGCACCAGCCGCTCTGTGTCTAGAGATGCTGAGCCCCTGACCGCTCTCCAGCCTGGTCACTGACAGTGGGAGCTGGGGGGACGGGCCCCTGTACTGACCGGACTGCAAGGTGAAGCCAGAGGCTGGACATTTCCCATCTGTGGGAGACTGCCATTAAAGAAGACCCTAGATAGGAAAAGACTGTCCATCCCCTGACAAACAAAATGGCTGCAGAGCAGGGGGCAGCGGCAGTCGTTGGTCTCCCATTCCTGGCACCGCTAGAGCAGGGGGAGCAGCCAGGAGTGAAAATGGAGGAGCAGGAACCAGCAGGCCCTGAACCAGGGGAGGGAGCAGGAAACCTCCCTCTTATAATCCAGGCTGGGACCATCGGGGAGTTACTGGGCTGGGCGGCACCACAGCAAGTTCAGCAGGAGCCAGAGGAGGGGCTGCCCCAGAGCTGGGAAGCCCAATGGCAGAGGGTGCTGGAGGCGGTACAGGCCCCTCTGACCCCAGCCTGGCACAACCTGCAGCTGCCTGAGCTGACCCAGAGGGACGATATCGAGGCCTATCTGGCCACCTTTGAGCGAGTGGCTGACGCCTGCCAGTGGCCGAGAGGAGAGTGGGTGACCCGACTCGTCCCGGCCCTCAGTGGAGAAGCCCAACAGGCCTATAGCAGCCTGGACGCCGGAGACAGGGGAGACTACGGGAAGGTGAAGGGGGCCATCCTGCGAGGGTACAACATCAGCGCAGAGACGCAGCGCCAGCGCTTCAGGCAGTTCCGCTACCAGGAGGCCGAGGGGCCCCGAGAGGTTTGCAGGCGACTCGGGGAGCTTTGCTGTCGGTGGCTGAAGCCGGAGAGCTGCACGAAGGAGCAGATCCTGGAGCTGCTGATCCTGGAGCAGTTCCTGACCGTCCTGCCCCAGGAAATGCAGAATTGGGTCAGGGAACATGGCCCAGAGACCTGCACCCAGGCAGTGGCCCTGGCAGAGGATTTCCTAGTGAGGCAGCGAGAGGCCGAGAGACGGGAACAGCAGGTGAGAGGGGTTAATCCTGATAATCCCAAGGAGCCCAGAGTCGATGACAGAGCATGGGGAGTGAGCTCTGCCCGTCTCAGTATAGGAAAGTGGAACTGCAGTCCAACTGGGAATGTAAAAAAACAAAATTTTATTGTATTGCTCCAAGCTTTTGCCAAGATCATTGCCAAATAAATAGGGTAGATAGCACAAAAAAGAAAAAAAACACCAAAAACCACGTTATTGGAAAATTTAAAACAAAAATATAGAATAAAATCAATCCAAACCCCCAAATAATTAAAACCAATTTAACTTCACTCTTTCCAGAGTTAGGTCAGATCTTTAGCCCATATTATTTTTGACTGTGATTTATATTCTGCTTTGCGCTTGAAGTTTTTATCTCGTATATTTGTGACTATTCCATCACTTAGTCAAGTTTAATGCAGTAATTAACAACCAGATTAACTTTTCATGATTAGGGAAACAAGTAACTTTACTTTGAAAAGGCCAAAACCCAGAAGTCTCTTAAAAAATGGACATTCCAAAACATAACTCACCATAGCCTCTATGGCTCCAACATGGCAGGAACAAAATTTATTCATTTAATTTATTTATAAAATCTTGATACCCTGCCCCTCCTGACACAGCAGCTTGGGGCAGCTTATCATAGTCAATCTCAAACCTCTCCGTATTTAACATCTGTCTGCCGAGGTGGCTGTAGGCATCTGCTCAAAACGAAGCCTACAACAGGCTGCTGTAAAGTTCCCTTTAAGATCCATCGCTAAATACTGTTCCTTTTTTACATCGGACTTCCACAATGTACACAAAGGGACCTGGCACAAATAGCAACAAAATCATCTTGGTGGGAGTTCTCTATTAATCTTCAAGATAAGTTCTAATTACAGGCTGAAAACAACGAGTACCATCTATTAGAAAATATCCCAACCCACAAAGAGATGGGTTCTTCACAACTAATTTCACCCAAGGAGAGGGCTGAGATTGGCTCCTCTCTTAATCCTCAAAAAGACACATTTTTGGAAGTCTAGAAGGAGACAGGGCAGAAATTTTAAACCAGTAACCTAGCAACTTCTCGCTAGCAACAGTCAGGGTGGCTGCCACTCCAGCCTCCAAACGAAGAAAAGGGGTAGAAGGAGGAAGACCCAAGCAAATTCCACAAAAACTTATTAAAAGGAACATCAATATTGGAGTTAGCAGAATAACCCCAGATTTCAGCCCCATATGAAGTTTGAGAAGAAACTTTGGAACAAAAAGCTTTTAATGCAGCAGAAATAGAGCCCCCAGTAAGCTTATTAGAAAACCTCTGAAAGGCCAAAGCTGATCATGACCCTTTTTGCTTAAGTAACTTAAGATGACTGGTTCAAGTTAAATGATGAAGACAAAGTCATCATGGGGAATGTAAGTGCAGGGCTATTCCCTGCTTCCTAGTGATCAGGGAGTGGGGGAGGAAACCATTCCCAATTCCTGTCTCATTGATCACACTGTGGCTGCTCCCAGAGACAGGGGCTGCTCAGCGTGGGTGAGGGAGGCAGAATCTGAACCTTATATTTAGCATTCGCTCCCCCAGCTCTGTTGCTCTGTCTCAAATGCACTTTTTGCTGCTATTTCAGATGCTGGGCACATTCAAGGAGGTGGCCGTGAGTTTCCCAAAGGCAGAGCAGGCTCCGTCAGACACCGGGCAGAAGCAGCTCTGCACGGAGGTTAAGCAGGAGGGTGACAGTGATGCTGCCTCCCTGGGTAAGGATCCACCTGGCTTGAGTTATTGGATTCTCTGATGTTCCTGGGGTGGCATCAGTGCAAGAGCCTTCTCTCTGTGGGTTCTGAGATTCAGGGGTCACTTGGTGTGTGTGATTCCCCACAGACCATGAGAAGGAGACATTCTGGGGGATTGTAAAAGGAGTGTCTGGGGAGAAGGCATGGGAATTGGGCCCAGCTCTGGATTCTGCAGTTGCAGGGCTAGTGTTTCAAGGCTTTGGCTCTGTGACTCATTTTGTGGAATCTCCTGCAATGATTTCCCCCCTGAGGTTTCCTTTTTGGATTCTCTTTTCATTTCAGCAACCAATGAAAATGTGGAAGAGACTCCTTGTCAGACAGATCCTGAACCAGTGGAACAGCAAAGGGCGTCTCCCAGTAACAGTGGAAAGTACTTTGGCAGACGTCAGAAAGACCACACTATAGAGAGACGGTACCAGTGTTCTGTATGTAAAAAGAGATTCACACGAAGGGCAGTTTTTATCCAACATAAACAAACCCACACAGGAGAAAAACCCCACCAGTGCCTTGAATATGAGAAAAAATGCAGTTCCAACTCAAATCTTGTTGAGCCTCAGAAAATCCACTCGGGAGATAAATACTGTGAGGCCCTTGAGTTTGAGCAAGGATTCAACAGAAGTGCTGATCTTATCCATCATCAGAAAATCTACAGGGGAGAAAAACTCTATCAGTGCCCTGTGTGTGGGAAAAGATTCAAGGACAAATCAACTTTTCGCAGACATGAAAGAATTCACACAGGAGAGAATCCCTGTAAGTGTTCTAAATGTGGGAAGACGTTCAATCGGAGCTCAACCCTTGTTCAGCATCAGAGAATCCACACAGGAGAGAAGGCCTATAAGTGTCCTGAATGTGGGAAAACTTTTAATCGGAGCTCCAATCTTATTCAACATCGGAGAATCCACACAGGGGAGAAGCCCTATGCGTGTCCTGAGTGTGGGAAAACATTCAATCAGAGCTCAAACCTTATTACACACCAGAGAACCCACACAGAAGAGAAGCGCTATTGGTGTGCTGAATGCGGGAAAAGATTCAGCTTGAACAGGTATCTAGTGCGGCACCAGAGAGTCCATGTGGGCAAGACAAATTGAAACAAGTTCAGAGAAGGGCAGCAAAGATTATGAAGATTCTGGAAAGCTAGTCTTATGAGGAAAGGTTGAAGGAACTGGGTATGTTTAGCCTAATAAAAAGAAGACTAAGAGGAGATACGATAGCAATCTTCAGATATCTAAGACTGCAAGGAACTGTTCTGCTACAGCGGACAGGATTAGAAATAATGGGCTCAAGTTACAGGAGGGTCGATTTTTGTCTGTCCAGCCTCTGTTTGAAAATTCTAGCGAAGGAGGAGCCCGCCCCCCACCCCCCACCCCAATCAGTCTGTT
>QEPC01013004.1:152069-173591 GCA_003113815.1 Sphenodon punctatus | reverse complement strand
GTGAAGGGGGCCATCCTGCGAGGGTACAACATCAGCGCAGAGACGCAGCGCCAGCGCTTCAGGCAGTTCCGCTACCAGGAGGCCGAGGGGCCCCGAGAGGTTTGCAGGCGACTCCAGGAGCTTTGCTGTCGCTGGCTGAAGCCGGAGAGCCGCACGAAGGAGCAGATCCTGGAGCTGCTGATCCTGGAGCAGTTCCTGACCGTCCTGCCCCAGGAAATGCAGAGCTGGGTCAGGGAACACGGCCCAGAGACCTGCAACCAGGCAGTGGCCCTGGCAGAGGATTTCCTAGTGAGGCAGCGAGAGGCCGAGAGACGGGAACAGCAGGTGAGAGGGGTTAATCCTGATAATCCCAAGGAGCCCAGTCAATGACAGAACATGGGGAGTGAGCTCTGCCCATCTCCGTGTAGGAAAGTGGAACTGCAGTCCGACTGGGAATAGCCTCAATGGCTCCAACCTGGTAGGGCCAAAATCTCCACTATCTCAGTATTTGATACATTCTACCTCCCGTGCTGGCTGTAGGCATTTGCTCAAAACTCAGGCCACTTTCACACCTGCCCCCCGTGCATATCCTGGATGCAGGAGGGAATGCACAAGCCAGGATATGCTCATGCTTTAGCCGGTCTGAAACTCCCCCCACCCCCCACGCAACTTTGCCAGCGAACAGATGCAGGGGGCAGCTGTGAAAGTTGCCAAAGTCTACGCTAGGCTGCTGTAACCTTTAAGATCCATCGCTAAATACTGTTCCATGTTTTAATCTGACTTCCACATTGTGCACAAAGGGGCAATACACCTAGCACCAAATAACAACAAAATCATCCTGGCAGGAGATCTCTTAATCGTCAAGAAAATAAGCTCTGAAAACAATTGAGTAGAATCCTTAGAACATATCCCAACCCACAAAGAGAGAGGATTTCAACCAGGGAGATGGCTGAGATTGGCTCCTCTCACAATCCTCAGTAAGACATGTTTCTGGAAGTCTAGGAAGAGACAGGGCACACATTTTAAATTAATAACCTAGCATCCTCTTGCTAACAACAGTCAGGGTGGCTGTTCAGCCTCCAGATGAAGAGAAGGGATAGAAGGAGGAAGACCGAGGAAACTGCACAAAAACCTATTAAAAGGAACATCAATATCAGCGTTAGCCGAAGAACCCCAGATTTCAGCCCCATATAAAATTTGAGAAGAAACATTAGAACTAAAAGCTTTTAATGAAGCCGGAATAGAGCCCCCACCAAACTTATAAAACTTCTGAATGGCCAAAGCTGGTTGTGATGCTTTTTTGCTTAAGTAATCTAAGATGGGAGTATAAGTGCAGAAAATTCTATCTTGGAAAATCTGCAGATATGGTTCTGAGATTATTATGGCTGCTATTTCACTAACTCTTCTTAATGAAGTTATTGCCAACAGGAACACTGTCTTTAAATCTCCACTGCATAACCAGTTAATTTGCGCCCCAGTTAATTTGCTTAAGTAATCTAAAATGGGAGTATAAGTGCAGAAAATGTATTCCTTTCCTCCCCCCACTACTTCTGCTTATACCAGTCACCGGAGGGGGGAGTAGCAAACCATCCGCAATTCCTACCCCATTGATCACATTGGGGCTACCCCCAGAGTCAGGGATTGTGGGCGAGGGGGGCAGAATCTGACCTTTAATTTAGTATACTGTATTGCAGATCTGTTCCCATGCCCCCCCCCCCCCTGCCTCATCTTCTCAAGGCTAAACATGCCCAGTGAAAATAAAGACCATCCTCCTCCTCCAAGAGGAACCTTGAATTGACTTCATGCTGCTGTTTCAGATGCTGGGCACATTCGAGGAGGTGGCTGTGAATTTCCCCAAGGCAGAGCAGACTCCGTCAGACGCCAGGCAGAGGAAGCTCTGTATGGAGGTTAAGCAGGAGGGTGACAGTGATGCTGCCTCTCTGGGTAAGAATCTACCTGACTTGAGTTATTAGATGCTCTGATGTTCCTCTGGTGGCTTCAGTGCAGGAGCATTCTCTCCCTGGGACCTAAGATTCAGCAGGGGTTTCTGTGCATGTCTGAGCCCCACAGACCATGGGAAGGAGACATTCAGGAGGATTGTAAGAGGAGTGTCTGGGGAGAAGGGATGAGAATTGGGCTTATATCTGGATTCTGTAGTTGAAGGGCCAGTTTCCTCAAGACTTTGGCTCTGTGACTAATTCTGTACAATCTCCTGCAGTGATATCCCTGCCCCCGCCGCCCCCCTCCCCGGTGGTTTCCTTTCTCCAAAGCCCAGGAAATGAGTTCTCTCTAAATTCTCTTTTTATTCCAGCAAACAATGAAAATGTGGAGGAGACTCCTTGTCAGAGAGATTCTGAACCAGTGGGACAGCAAAGGGCGTCTTCCAGTCGAGCTGAAGGGGAAGCTTCTCTGGCAAAATCCGGTGGACGTTACTGCACAGCAGAAAGACAGCAGAGAGGCAGCCCTTCGAAGAGGAGACGGGCCAAATCCTCTCCCCCTCCTGGAGCGGCCAGTGAACTCCAGCCAAACAGTATCCACTTGGGAGAAAAGCTGAACATGCACACAGAGAATTCGTCCTGCTTGAATACTCAGGAAACCCACCTAGAAGGAAAATTCCCTCAGTTCAATGGTCGTGGGGAAAATTGTAACAGTGGAAAGCAATTTGGCAGACGTCAGAAAGACCACACAATAGAGAAACGTTATCAATGTTCTGTATGTAAAAAGAGATTCACATTAAGGTCGGTTTTTATCCAACATCAACAAACCCACGCAAGAGAAAAACCCCATCAGTGTTTTGAATGTGGGAAAAAATTCAGTTCTAACTCAAATCTTGTTGCACATCAGCAAATCCACTCGGGAGAGAAACCCTTTCTGTGCTCGCTGTGTGGGAAAAGATTCAATAAAAAATCAACCTTTGATAGACATCAAAGAATCCACACAGGAGAAAAGCCCTATGAGTGTCCTGAGTGTGGGAAAAGATTCAACAGGAGGTCAAACCTTATTAATCATCAGAGAATCCACACTGGAGAAATACCCTATCAGTGCCCTGTGTGTGGGAAAAGATTCAAATTCCAGTCAGCCTTTTGTAGACATCGGAGGATCCACACAGGGGAAAAGCCCTATAAGTGTCCTGAGTGTGGGAAAACATTCAATCAGAGCTCAAGCCTTATTACACATCGGAGAATCCACACAGCAAAGAAGGCCATGGCTTTGGCAGAGAATTTCCTATCAGGGGAGCAAGAAGCTGAGAGACAGGAACAGCAGGTGAGAACATTAAATCCTGCTCTGAGGGTTTGCTATTTCAGTGCCATTTCCTCAGTGCAGAATGTGAATCCTTTAGCTCTGCAGAGTCCCGTTTTGATTTCCCATGTGTGTTCCCCCAAAGAGTAGCTGTTGTATGCAGGAGTCTGTGGCAAGGCACAGAATGCAAATTCTGCCCATCTCAATGTGGGAAACCAGATAAATTTGTGGGACTTTGGAAACCATTTTTTTTTTCCTCTTGGAGGAGGAGGATGGTCTTTATTTTCACTGGGCATGTTTAGCCTTGAGAAGATGAGGCAGGGGAGGGGGTCACATGGGAACAGATCTGCAATACAGTGTGTGAAACCTATTGTTCTTCTCTACAACTGAAGACTGAATAAGTGGGAATGGGCTGACAATGCCGGAGGAAAGATTTAGTTAAATATTGTGAAGAATTTTCTTCCCATTTGGATAGTGATTCAGTGGAAAGAAAATTCCAAAGGGAGGGAGCAATGAGTCTCCATCATCAGGAGCTGTAAAAATCAGCTGGAGAAGCATCAATCAAGAATGATCTAGGTAGAACTGGCCCTGCTGATGCCCGGGGGGTGGATGAGGGATCCCAGGAAGGTTCCTGTAGCCCTAACTTTAGGAGAAACCCAACTGGTGATTGATTCGGTAATCAACAGTGGGGTCTCTGCGCTGCTCCTGCTGAATTGTTTTTGCAGAAGAACTCGCTCCGTTGCCCAAGTATTCTTATTTTCTTGTCACCTTTACTGTGGTTTCAGGTGCTGGGGACGTTCATAGATGAGACTCTCCCAGAGACAAAGCCAGCTGTATTTTACATCAGGCAGGAGGAGGCGGAGGAGAACGGGGATGCCGGTTTACTGGGTAAGGATCCATCTGTCCGGAGTTATTAGATGCTCTGAGGTTCCTGGAGCAGTGTCGACTCAGGATTCCTCTTTCCTCCTCTGCTCGTATAATCCCCAGAGTCTGGGGGAGGGAGGCGCTTGCTCAGAATCATGGAGCCATAAGGCACCTCAAGGGTCATTTCGTCCAGTCTCTTGTATTTAAATGCTTAAGAAGATGTCTACCAAACAACTTGGCCAAGATATCGATAAGACTAATAGGCCTATATGAACTAGGCAAATCCTTCACTCCTCTTTTTTAAATTGGGACAGTAGCGTTCCCTTTCCATGAACTAGGGATCTGTAAAGTATAAATAATGCTATTAAACAATGCAGTCAGATTTGGTGTCCACCTGTCCACGTTCATCTGAAAGATTTCGGCCGGAATGCCGTCAGGTCTGGGGGCCTTGGGTTTTTTGAGTTGGGAAACTAAAAAAGCCACCTGCAAAAAACCCAGAAATATAATATGAGGCCCTAGAAACAGCCTTGGCTGAATCAACAAAACAAGATGTACTAAAAAAGTCATTATCACTAGCAAACTGATTGGAAAACTACTTGACCCAAACAGAGGGTGAAATATTGGCTTTGATGTTATGGGCAAATTGCAAGTGGCCTTGGATACTAAAGTTCAAAACTTTTTGCTATCCTTTTCTCTAATTGTGAAGTTGAGCTGCTCCCAGTCTCCTTTTCCCAGCCAAAAAACCCCACTTATCTCTCCTAAGGCATTGGAAGTCAGTAACAGACTCCAAATTAGAGCATTTCAGATCTACAGCTCTTTGATTAAGGCTAATTTTCATTATATAACATTCCTTATCAGATCAAGGAGCGTTATAACACATCCGTTTAGAATTAGAAATAGGCCTAACATCTTGAAACAAACAAGGTCTTGGAGAACTAACATCTGTTCACAAACATTTAAAACATCCAAAGGGGAGGGAAGAAGTAATAACAGAGTTTTGGAAATTTAACAGCTCAGCATCCAAAAGCTTACTACTAACAATATCAGCTACACTATTAACCCACTTCAGTCTTTTCTTGTTTATTGCTATCGGGAGGGGCTGAAGAAGCACAAGAATTTGTCTTAGTGGGAAGTGGGATCAGAAAGTTGCCAGTAAGACTAAAAATTAGTGCAAGAAGAAGGGGCATATGGTCACTTTCAGATCTACAGATACCTGCAAAATCCGCAACCATGGGCCGTGAATATGGATCAAGCCAAAAAATAATCACTAGTACTAGAACCTGAAACAAACGTAACTGCCCCTGAAGTGTCACTAGGGAACGAGCCATTAACTGAACTGTGATTTGGCGTCATCAAATGAAGGAGTGACCGACCAAATGTATTGAAACCAACATCATCGAATCTAGGTAGGGGAATCCATCATCACGTATTTAATATTTCACCTTCCTCATCATCCCACTGCAAAGCACCACTTCTGGCATTAAAATCACCGGCCACAAGCAATCTGTCAAATGGGAAATCGCATTTCAGGCTTTCTTGGAAAGACTGAATGCACTCCCAAATATTGGGATTATCCCATTTAGCAGAAGCAGGGGGAATATAAATATTTACTAAAATCCAGGCCCCTCCTGAAGATGCAATTAATCTAAGAGCCAAGCAGAAATGCTGTAATGTGCCTAATAACTCAACAGAACAACTTGCATCAACCGCCACCAGGGTAAGCGAGCCTCCTTGGACACGACCACAAGCCTCAGGTAGCACAGCAGGTAAGTTAAAAGCATAAAAAACCTTTTGTAAAAATGGGATCCGTACACCATGTTTCTTGAAAAAAATACAACATCCATCTCAGTAACAAAATCCATAAACTCTTTAAATCTCCTAGTTTCGCCTTCAAACCAGCAATATTCCAAGAAAGACAGGTCACCAGTTAAGAAGATAAGAAGTGCCGTACTAAGTCAGACCAATGGTCCATCAAGCCTAGCACCTGTCTCTGACAGTGGCCAATTTCTGTCACATGGGAGAAGTATCAGCAGTCACCAATGGGCAATCGATTCCCTGTTGATCAGTCCCTGCTCCCGACAGGAAGAAGTTCCCATCTTGTAATCTACTTGGCTAATAGTCCTGAATGGACCTATTCTCCAAGAACTTATCCAGTCCTTTTTTAAGCCCAGCCATACTACTGGCCCTGACAACTTCCTCTGGCAATTCCATAATTTAACTGTGTGTTGAGTGAAAAAGTACTTCCTTTTATTTGTTCTAAATCTGGCACCAGTTAGTTTCATGAAGTGTCCCCTAGTTCAAGTATTACTTGAGAGGGTAAATAAACGTTCTCTATCTACTTGTTCCACTCTGCTCAAGATTGTATAAACTTCTATCCTATCCCCTTTCAGTTTTCTCTCTTCCAAGCTGAAGAGCCCCAACCTATCAAACCTCTCTTTGTATAGAAGCTGTTGCAAACCCTTGGTCATTTTTGTTGCCCTTCTCGGCACCTTTTCAAGTTCTACTATATCTTTTATGAGATGGGGCGACCAGAATTGCACACAGTACTCAAGGTGCAGTTTGCACCGTCGATTTATACAGGAGCATTATGATATTTTCAGTTTTATTCTCTATTCCTTTCCAAATAATTCCTAACATTCTGTTTGCTTTTTTTGACGGCCGCCGCGCATTGAACCGAGGATTTCAGTGTATTGTCCACAGTGACTCCAAAGTCTTTTTCCTGAGTGTGTACTCCTAATTTAGAATCCAGCATTGTGTAAATATAGTTTGTATTACTATTCCCTATGTGCATAACTTTGCATTAATTGATCATCTCTTCTCCTGTTGGCCTCCAGTCAGGACACACCAAGTGGATTAACTAGTGAATTGACAAGAGGACCCTGGCCAGTTGTTATCTGTAAGGCCAGGAGAAACCAAAGACTCCAAGAGAGCCGTAGCAGAAGCCCCTAAACTGGGTAAATTAGACTGCCTAGAACCTGACGTGAGGATAGCTTTCCACCCTGTCAGTATACACCCCGAGGTCTGCGATTCCATACACGCTGTGGCATAATCCGGTTGACAAATTCTACCTCAAATCTCTCACAAAATGCCCAAGGAAGGATTTTTGCCATATAGCTTTAATGGCCCCATCAGGCTGGGAGAAACCTACCTTAAGAGATAAGAATTCTAACATATCCCTCTCCGAGATGGGATTAAGTAAATAATTTCTCCTCACAGAGGAAGGCTTAATTTCAAAGCTGGGGCCCACTTATGCCTTGTTGATTCTGACCAAACCCCATGGGACTTACTATAACTAAACAAACAAAGACTGCCAACCACTTCACATTGACCCCCTGGCCAAGGAAGGGGATGTTTCAATAATCCCACCCTCTTCCTTAAAGGGAAATGGGGACAAGGCTAAATCACCCCCCAGAGAAAGCTGCCGGACAGCCACAGCATCTTGGGCCAGGCGACATAAGACTTGCCGTCAACTTCCAAAACAGAAGGAATATCAGCGTCAAGTGTCCTGACTAGCATTAGGAGCCAACTGTGGAAACATAATGACAACATCAGAGGTCAAAGGGATGGTCTCGGTACCAGTTTCCTTCGTAAGAACTCCACAGTTCTTGCTGGGTTGTAACTGTTGATCTCTGCTCCACTGATCAAACTCGCACAATTCTTTCCCAGAAGGATTTTCAATTCCATAAGGGATTCTTTTATCCAAAAAAGCTCACCCAATAAATGATTTGGTGGAAAAGAAGACCAGCACGCTGCCTCATTGCCACCAGATGATACACAATTAGATTTCCTCCTAGAATCAGATGAGAGTCAATCTCCCTGCCCCACTGGTATAATATTACAATTGCAGTGATCCTCCGGCATGGAAGAAGAGTAAGAAGAAACGGGGATGGAGTTAATGGGAACTCTTCCTAGTGGTGAGAAGAGGAGCCTGCATAAAATAATTGTCATTTTCCGTTGTGAAGCAGGCAAACTATTCTGTAACTGGACAGCAGAGAAAACGGGTATTAGAGAGAGAGTTCTCTAGAACAGGCTCTGCGGGACGAATGAGCCTTATCTTCCTTGATCTTAAGGATATCATAGTTAAATCGGTATAATTTACCAACAGTTGCAGGGCCCCAACCCCAATCACTGTAACCACAACAAAATAAAGGGGAAACCTGACATCCGCCCTTAGTTAAGAACATAAGCAGTGCCATACTGAATCAGACCAATGGTCCATCAAGCCCAGCATCCTGTCCTCCGACAGTGGCCAATCTCGATCGCAGGAGAGAAGAGCCAACAGTCACGATGGGCAATCCATTCCCCGTTGTTCACTCCCAGCACCCGACAGTAAGAAATTCATCCCGAGGGTCCTTCCCAGAGCATATGCATGGATTAAGACGCATCTGAAGCAGGCTTCCGCAACTGATTAAAGCCTCAGAATTCCGCTTTGAAGCCTCTAAAACATCCTTAAAATACTATATGGGCAATTCTAGAAGAGCCAAGAAGAAGACTGACAACACTAATAGCAAACTCTACATAATTATTACATCAGGTCTCAAAAGAACCTGGAGGCCGCTCCAGCGGACAACAGCAATGGCGGCAAGCGTGCCAAATTCACCGCCACGAGGAAGAGCCACCAGTGAAAGTGAGGTAACACAAACACTTAAAGACCTTAAAGAACAAATGATGCTGGAGTTTGGGAAGGTGCATACTACTCTAGACGCAGAGCGGATGGTAAACATAGAACAGAGAGAATTAGAAACAGACTCTAAATTACTGCATTTAAATGAAAGAGTACAAGAATTAGCAGATAAATGCACAGACCTGGAGAACAAAGGAAGAAAAAACAAACCTCCGGTTCTTAGGCGTAAAAGAAGGAGCAGAGGGAAAAAATGTTGGGGCATATATTCATACTGTGCTCCAGCAGTTGTTCCCGGAGGAGGTGCAGCTCCACATGGCTGAGAGAGAGAGGGCACATAGGTCCCTCAGACCTAGACAAGCAGCAGATGCCCTCCCGAGAGCCATACTTGTGAATTTCTATAATTTAATGAAAAAGAGCAGATCTTGAGGCTTGCTATAGATCCTCGGGCGGCCTGGAGTTCCAAGGTGGGAAAATAAACATCTTAAGTGACATGGGAGCTGAAACCTGGAACCAACGTAAAGTAGGGCATAAATATACGGGCCCCCCTCTATGCGCAAGGGCTTAAACCAAGAATTGAACAGCCAGCCAAGCTCTCCTTGATGCATGAAGGGAGGAAACAAAATATGTTTGAATCTGGAGCGGCTAAAGATCTTCCTACAAGCAAACCCGCACCTGAGACACCTACACCCAAGATCTGAGCTTAATAACTGATGAATAAGGCTTCAGCGGAACAAATTGACAGCAACCTCAGGATAAAGTCAACTCTGTTATGTAAACAAAATGATCTCCGAACAGGTCACCACGGAGAGGAAAGGGTGTGTGTGTGAGCTAGATAGTACTGCATGAGTTGTTGTTAGATAACTATATTAAGTGAGACACCTAGTTAAAACAAGTAAGAATTCTTAAAGTTAATGTATATAATATAAAGAGTTAAGTAATGTGAAGTCACACTAAAGAAATATAAGATGGAATAAGTAGGGGCATATTGCTATATTAAAAGGATGTAGTGAAAGAAAAGGTCACCCGAGGGAGCTCTAACATAAAACATACTAAATTAATTAGCAGTAAATTCAGCACTTAGATGCTTTGGAATATATTTGACATAAACACTGTGCCGCGGAGACATTCACCCAGTCAATATGAGGGTAATTGAAATCGCCCGTTATTCCTGTGTTTCCGACTTTAGTAGCCTGTCTAATCTCCCTTAGCATTTCACAGTCAGCCTCGCTGTCCTGGTCAGGAGGATGATCGTACAGGCCAACCGCTAGACACTTCCCCGTTATACATGGAATTTCTATCCACGGAGATTCCAGAGCACCGTTTGCTTCCTTTACAATATGAATCCTGCTTGACTCAATGTTGTCTCTTCCATAGAGCCCCGCTCCACCCCACCCGCTCAATCTACTCTGTCAATTCAATATATTTTGTATCCTGGTAATACCATGTCCTATTGGTTGTCCTCATTCCACCAGGTCTCTGAGAGTCCTATGATGTCTGTCTCCTCGTTCAACGCAATACACTCTGATTCTCCCATCTTACTTTTTTGACTTCTAGCATTTGTATAGAGACATGTGAATGTATCTTTTGTATTTTTAATCTGTTTATTGTAAGTAACTGTTTTAGTTATTTGGGGATCAATAGAGTTTGGCTGTTGCAAACTGATTTCCACCTGAGCTCTCTGGGAATTTTTCCTGTCTTCTATATTAGAGTACTCTAATTCCCCTGAAATAACAACTTCTCTCTAGCCTGTGGAGGCAGGCAGTCCTCGTTGGGGTTAAGCTCCTTCACTTTAGCTTGAGACAGGGTCAGGATTTTGATTGGCCGCCTTGACCTAGGGGAGGAGCTAACTCTGGTCTGGAACCCAGATTTGTTCCTGCCTTCACAGGAGTGAGAAGCAGGGGAGCTTTTTCCTTTAGGGAAAAAGCTAGGATTTATTTATTTTATTTATTTTTAAAGAGTTTTAGTCTTAGGGAGGCACCCTGCCTCCAGATGCCCATGGGGTTTTCTACAGTGTCGGTCCGAGGAGCAGGCTCCCTTGCCCCAGATCTCCCCCCTGTTCAGGGAGGGCAGCACGGGGCTGGAGGTAGCGCCCATTGGGTGCCGGGACAGAAGAGAGGGGCACACGGGGAGACATCCCCCAGCAGGATCCATTCCGCCCCCTGCAAGGAGGGGGCGAGGGGATGAGAGGAGTATCTCCTCTCGCCCTGGGGGCCAGGATCCCACCCGCAGCACCACTCTGATGTACGCAGGGCCCCCAGCACCACGGATGGTTCCCGCCCCAGCGAGGACCCACCGCCATCACACCCCGCCATAGGCGCACCGCCGGGTGAGTTCCCCCGTGTCAGGGAGGCCCCGCGACAGGGAGGGGAGGCCCTGGTCGAGGTCCCGCTCCCCCTGGAGTCCCAGAGAGGGGGAGGGAAGCGGCAGGCACTCAGGCCCCAGGAGCGAGACAAGCTGCCTTAGTAGACAGAGCCGCTCCAGCAGGCATAGCCGGGCCAGCCGCCCGAGCCGCCCCAGGAGCTACCTGACAGCACCACCCTCCTCCTCACATCCTTGTACTGGAAATTGCTTCAGGCAGAATGGGCACAGCAAGCAAAGGCGAAGGGCTCACACGCATTGACACGCCACTTTTGCTCCCTACCGGAGGCCAGATTAGCTCCCTTCAGGCTACCCAAAGTGGACGCCGGGGCATCTGACCTCACCAAGTCCTTGGTCTTGCCCACTGGTGGGGACGGAGCCCCCAAGGACCCCTTGGACAGAAAGACGGAGTCGTTCCTGCAGAGGGACTTTGAGTTCTCCTCTAACGCATGCAGAGCAGCAGCAACAGCTGCAGCCTTCGCAAGGGCAATGGTCCTTTGGATAAAAGACATGAGCAGCTTGGCTCCATCGAAGGAACGAAAGGAAGGTTTGAAAAAGCTTTCAACCGCAGCCTCCTTCGTAGCTGGTGCAGCCCTGGACTCATCCCAGTTCACAGCTCGTTCTATGGCAAGCATCGTAGCAGCCAGGAGGGTGATCTGGCTGAGACCATGGAAGGCGAACCTCCAAGCAAAAATGGTCCTCGCCTCGGCCCCCTTCCAAGGGGGAAAACTCTTCAGGGACCTCATGGATCGTACAATGACTGATGAGCCCGAGAAGAAAAAAGGTTTCCCTGTGCATCTGACAAAGAAGGATTTTCGCAGGAGACCTTCAGGGCGACAGAACTTTCAAATCCGCCCCTTCTTCTACAGAGGAGGGGGAAACAACAACCACCCACACTGGCCCAGAGGGGGACGAGGAAACAACATGTCCAGATGTTCAACAAAGCCAGAAAAGTTGAACTCCGCCAACACCTGACTGCCAACTGCTCTCACCTGCGAACTTCCAACTGGGGGAGTCGCCTGCAAGCCTTCCACAATTGGTGGGAAAGCACGACCACAGACCGTTGAGTGAGGGAAACCATTCACTGAGGATACTCGATAGAATTCAACAAGTGGCCCAAAAATTTAGTTGTAATTGTTCCAGGTCCAAGAGATCCGAGGAAACGCCTGCAAACCCTAAACGCAATAGAACACCTGTCAGGGATAGGAACCATAGAACCTGTTCCTGCAGTGGACAGGTTCTCAGGTGTATACTTGGTCTTCTTCACCGTCCAAAAAAGACACTAGGGCCATCTTGAATTTAAAAAGGCTAAACAGACACTTTCGACCAAAGAAATTTCGGATGGAAACACTCAGATCCATCCTGCAGGCTCTACACCCGAACAACTTCCCAGCATCAGTAGACCTAAAAGAAGCCTACCTCCATGTTCCAATCAGGGAGGGACACCGAAAGTTTCTGAGGTTCGCCTATGGGACCAGATATTACCAGTACAAGGCCCTACCTTTCGGACTGGCAGCCTCGCCAAGGGTATTCACCAAACTCCTAGTGGTCCTGGTGGCAGCCCTACGACGGAAAGGCATACATGTCTTCCCCTACTTGGACAACATCTTGGTGCGAGCAGACTCAAAGTACAAGTGCAAGCAGGTGGTGGATGAGACAGTCTCGTGCCTACAGTCACATGGATTCATTATAAACCAGGAGAAGAGTTTCCTGGAACCCAAGCAAGTCCTGCTTCATCTGGGAGTCATTCTGGACACCAAGAAGGACAGACTCTTCCTGTCCTCTGAAAGAGAAGGAAAGGTGTGATCAGTGATTTCCAAGATCAGATCCCAGGGGAGGTCGAACCTTCTGACCCTGACCAGCGCACTGGGTCCCATGGTCTCGTGCATGGACACTGTCCGCTGGGCATGTTTTCACCTACACCCACTCCAAAGCTTCTTCCTGGACTAGCAGACAAAGATAGCAACAAGGCAAAAGCCCATTCTTGCTCTCCCGAGCAGGCTGACCCAGTTGCAGGACTTGTGGCTGACCCAGGACTGCTTTTCCCAGGGCCTCCCTATCCAGGAGACCATGAAGATCACAGTCACCACAGATGCTAGCCTCTGGGGATGGGGAACCCACTGCCAAGGTGCCCTTGCTCAGGGCAAGTAGAACGAAGAGGAAGCAAGACACCACATAAACTTCCTGGAACTAAGAGCGATTCGCCTGGCCCTGCAGCACTTCCAACAACTACTGTTGGACAGCCATGTCCTAGTCCTAACAGATAGCTCAACCACCATGGCCTACGTCAATCGCCAAGGGGGGAACAAGATCCATACCCCTGATGAAAGAGGCGACGAAACTGATGTCCTGGGCAGAAAGCAACCTACAATCCATTCAGGCGATGCATATCAAGGGGACGTAGAACGTTCAAGCCAACTGGCTCAGTCGGAGAACCCTGGATCCAGGCGAATGGTCTACACCAGGAGGTGTTCGAACAACTAGCTTAGAAATGGGGGAGGTCCGAAGTCGATCTCTTCGCCTCTGCAATCAACCACAAAGAGGACAGGTATTACTCCAGACACCAGGACCCCTGAGCGGAGGGCTTGGACCCATTGTCACAGCATTGGCCACGTCTCCGCCTATATGCCTTCCCCCCGCTACCGCTCCTACCCATACTTCTGAAAAAGATCAAGCTCCTGTAGGCGAGAATGATCCTCATTGCCCCAGAATGGCCGAGGAGGCCATGGTTCCCCACGATCAAGGAGATGCAGACAGGCCCGAGCATCAGGCTCTCCCTGAGGGAGGACCTACTGACGCAGGGACCCGTACGATACCAGGGCCTAGACAGGCTAAACCTCACAGCCTGGAGATTGTCTGGGACCACCTGAAGACCTTTGGCTATGAGGAAAAGGTGGTGCAAACCCTGCTAGCCGCCAGGCATGCAACCACAAACAGAATATATAATTCCACGTGGCAAGTCTTCCAGGATTGGGCAACAGCACGGCATATAATAGCCACTGAAGCGAATGTCCCAGCGGTACTAGCCTTCCTGCAATCGGGCCTCGACAAGGTCCTGGGCGTGAACATGCTGCAGAGACAGGTGTTGGCCTTATCAGCGGTCCTGTTGACACAAGGATTCAAGAGGCTTGGAGACCACCGGCGCGTGAAACTTTTCCTCAAGGCAGCGGGCGGCGATCACCCCAGCGGCCAAACACAGATTTCCATCCTGGAGACTGAATGTAGTGCTGGATGCCCTACTGGGACCCCCATTCGAGCCACTGAACCAGGTCCCCTTCCGGATCCTTGCGTTCAACGTGGCTTTCTTGGTGGCAGTAACGTCAGCCAAAAGAGTCTCAGAGTTGGGGGCCCTAACGGCGGACCCGGAACTGCAAGTTTGATAAAGACAAGGTCTCCCTCCGTTTGCAGTCCTATGTGTTTGGCCATTTGTGTATATATATGTTGTCTGTTTATTTGTTATGGCGATGTGGCCAGCAATAAATCTTATCTATCCCTCCGCTTTGAACCAACGTTCAGGCCAAAAGTAAATACAGTCTTCCACTGCAGCCAAGACATCGAGCTCCCCTTGTTCTGCCCAAACCCCAGTCATCCATGAGAGATCCTTTGGCACAAGTGCGCAGAGCGCTAAAGATCTATCTAGAGAGAACAAAGGACTTTAGGATAGACTCTGCACTGTGCATAGGCTTTAGACAAGGGCAGAAGGGGAAAGAGAGCTTCTCTAGCCACTATTGCAAGGTGGCTGAGAGGGTGCATAGCCCTAGCCTACAAGTCAAAGGGATTACAGGTCCCTCAGGGTATCACGGGCCACTCACTGCAGAGTGCAGCCACTAACGCAGCCCTGCTGCAGGCGCCTCTGCAGAAGATATTTGTAAGGCGGCCTGCTGGACCTCAGTCCATACCTTTTACCCGCCATTATCACATAAATACTTGAGCCTCAGCAAGGGCGGCCTTCGGACGGAGGGTGCCAAGGGTTCTGTCGTAATTGCAACTTCCATGTTCATGGGGTGATTTGGCCTTAAGAGAATGTCCCAGCCGTTTGGGTTTTACTGCTTGGGCACGTCCCAACGAGGACTGCCAGCCTCCACAGGATAGAGAGAAAAGGGAAATCTGGTTTCACCTACCTGTGAATTTTCCTTCTGCTCTCCTGGGGAGGCAGGCAGTCCGGCTCACCCTGTGGTAATCACAAGTACAGATCCAGGAGCACCTCCCCGTTCTGAATGCAGATTCAAGTAGCGGATAACATAGGCGGTCTCTCGGGGAGAGTGACACTTCAACCGAGAACAGCCCACTGGCAGACTGTTCTGGTCTTGGCCCTAAATTGAAGGGAGTCTCCATCATCCGCTCCCCCCTCTCCCCCGACGGTTAGTCACACCTGGATGGGGGGTGGGGGAGGGAGAACGCTGATGTCCCGGTCAGGGAACACATCACCTCACGTGAGAGCCCCTTTCAGAGAAGATATATCGCGAGAGAGGCCCCCTTCTACAGTTTGAGTTATAACGGTTCGTTGCCTTAGCTAAATTTCTTTTTCAGGTTATAAGTTTGCTTGGATAGTCACATTCTGGGTTCCAGACCAGGGTTAGCTCCTCCCTTAGGTCAAGGCAGCGGCCAATCAAAATCCTGACCTTACCTCAAGCTAAAGTGAAGGAGCTTAACCCCAACGAGGACTGCCTGCCTCCCCAGGAGAGAAGAAGGAAAATTCACAGGTAGGTGAAACCAAATTTTCCTATCTTTTGCAGCTGCCTAAGCCCGAACCATGTGCTACTCAGCACCTGTCGGCTTTCCCCAGTTTTTAGTTTAAAGACTGCTCTATCTCCTTTTTAATGTTTAACGCCAGCAGCTGGGCTCCCTTTTGATAAAAGTGGAGCCTATCCCGTCGGTGTAGGCTTTCCCTTCCCCAAAAGGTTCTCCAGTTCTTAATTAATCTAAAGCCCTCTTCCCTACACTATCATCTCATCCATGCATGGAGACTCCGGAGCTCAGCTTACCTCTCGGGTCCTACGCGTGGAACTGGGAGCCTTTCTGAGAATGCTACCCTGGAGGTTCTGAACTTCAATTTTCTACCTAGAAGCCTAAATTTAGCCTCCAGAACCTCCCTGCTACTTTTCCCAATGTCGTTGGTACCCCACATGTACCACGATAAAGGGCTCCTCCCCAGCCCTCTCTAAAATTCTGTCTAGGCAACGTGTGAGCTCCGTTACCGTCGCACCAGGCAGGAAAGTTGCCATGCAGTCCTCGCGGCCACCAACAACCCACATATCTACATTCCTAATAATCGAATTTGGTTACTGCTTTAGCTAGCCAAAAATGACTGGTCAATGAACTTTTCAGGTTCTTCACCAAAATGCAGGTAACAATCAAGTTGGCAACTAAAATTACAAGTCTGTGGTTGATCTCGCATCTATCCAAGGCTGTTGCCCTCCAGAGCTATTAAAAAAAATAGATGGAGGCATCTCCTTCAGGCAGTTTCTCACGGATCTCAAAATCACCTCCCAAATGATTGGGCATAAGGTCTGGCAGCTGCAGCTGCTACCACCCCCAAATGGCCCACCACCGAACTACGCCCTCTGGCCTTCAGCCACTGCCCAAAGGTCGCCGCCTTCAGGGCAGCCGGCCCACTTTGTAGCACTCCCTGATGAGAGCAGAACAGAAGCCACAAGTGAGGAAAACCTTGCACTCAGGCAGGCAAACTAAAACAGCCCCTCTCCCAGCCCCCCGCGGGACCTCCATCTAACCTCCCCATGCCTCCCTTGCCCACATCCAGCCTCAACCTACACCTCCCGCACTTCCTCCCCTACCCACATGGATAACCGAATGGAATGGATAACCGAATCGTGACCTGTTGGGTCCATCTCCCAAGCGTCTGAGATTGGCCACTGTCGGAGACAGGTGCTGGGCTCGATGTGCCATTGATCTGACCTAGTATGGCGGCACTTATGTACTTAATTCCTGGACTGGGCCTCTCCATGCTCCCAGAACTGTCTGCAGCAGGAGAGGTATCCCCAAGACTTGCACTGCCCCTTTCTCCTTCACCCCACTCCACAGACCCACACCCAACCTCAGTCTCCCCCTTGTGCCTCCTCCCCCACCCGCACCCAACCTCAGTCTACCCTCGTCCCGTGCCTCCACCCCCACCTGAACCTAACTCAATCTCTCCCGTGTGCCTCCTTCCCCACCCCCACTCAACCATAATCTTTCCCCCCGCCAGGTTTGTATCAACGCATCGGATGGGCCAGGATGGATGTGAGCCCTTACCCATGCCCCGCCCATTCATGCCTCTGTACGGAGCATCACTGGTTTTTCCCTGGGATGAGAGGGTGGTGCATGGATCACAGGAACATGCACATGCCCACGCGGCTTTCAGATGGGTGGGGGCAGGTGGGCATGTCCCATTTAAAAATGGCCAATGTTAATGGCTCCTCACTCAGACATAGATACAATAGAACATTTCCCTGATACCGCTTTCTGTCCATAGGCTAAAATGGGGACTTAATAAAGCCAACATTAACCTACATATTTTCAAATGGTAAACAAAAGTGGACCCTACAGTTGAATTTTCAAACACCTCTCCATACATAAGAAAACCACCACAACTGTTCCTTTCCTGAAACAAAAGTCACTGGACCACGTACAGAGAAAAGCCTTTTTTGAACAAAAGTTCAGATGCCTGCAACTTTTCTGTTTCTCAGCCATTTTGCCTCAAAATTGGGACAGATTCCACCCCTTAACCAAAGGGGACCCTCCAGGCCAAATTTCAAGCTAATAGGAGACATCCTCTGAGGATTATCAGCAATTGAATTTTCTACGTTTCAACGCTATTTGCGCCACACCTTAATCATACAGGTGCTCTCGCACCTCTATAATATAGAGACAAAGAACCAGATATATTGTAAGTTATAGCATATCTGGAACCTCACCAGGTGGAATCGGGTCAATAAAGTATACGGACGTCCGGCTTTGTCTCCATTGTCTCAATTAAACTTGGTGCCTTTCCAAAGTAGGCTTAAATTTGAGACCAGGAATATCATGGATTTGTGCCCTCGATCTGTCTTTGTGTGCATGCCTTGTCTCTGCTTCCTTACCCTGAACTCACTCTTTCAGTGCTTGGGGGTGGGAATTGGATCCAGGGGCCAAATACTGGCTAACTGCAGGCACTGTGTGTGCATGTGTGTTTATATTTATTTATGTGTTTATTCATTCATATTAATATTCCATCCTTCCCTGAGGATTGGAGGGTAGCGAATGTATCACTGATAATTAAAAAGGGCTCCAGAGGCAATCCTGGAAAATACAGACCAATGAGCCCGATGTCTGTGCCAGACAAAATAGTGGAAACAATTATTAAGAACAGAATTCCTGGGAATAGAGTCAACATGGATGTAGCAAAGGAAAGTCATGCCTCACTAATCTATTGTAATTTTTTGAGGGTGTGAATAAGGATGTGGATAAAGGTGAGGCAGTCAATATAGAGTATCTGGATTTTTAGAAAGCATTTTGATCAAGTTCCTCATGAGAGACTCTTGAGGAAATTAAAAAGTCATGGGATAGGAGGCAGTGTCCTATTGTGGATTGGTAACTGGTTAAAGGATATGAAACTAAGAGTAGGACTAAATGGTCAGTTTTCACAGTGGAGAGAAGTAAATAGCAGAGTGCCCAAGGGATCTGTACTGGGACCGGTGCCATTTAATGTATTAATTAATGATCTGGAAAGGAGATTAAGGAGTGAGGTGATCAGCTTTGCAGATGACACCAAGTTATATAAGGTAGTTAAAACACAAGTGGACTGTGAAGAATTGCAGGGGGATCTTGCGAGGTTGAGTAGCTGGGCATCTAAATAGCAGACGGAATTTAATGTGAACAAGTGCAAAGTGATGCACATAGGGAAAAATAATCCAAACTAATATGTACTAATGCTTGGTTCAAAGTAAGGAGTTACCACTCAGGAAAAGGACCTTGAATTATTGTGGACAATACATTGAAATCCTCAGCTCGGTGTGTGGCGGCCGTCAAAAAAAGCAAAAAGAATGTTAGGAATTATTCATAAGGGGATGGGAAATAAAACTGAGACTATCATGTGACTATATAAATCTATGGTGCGACCGCACCTTGAATATTGTGTGCAGTTCTGGTTGCCCCATCTCAAAAAAGATACAATAGAACTGGAAAAGGTACAGAGAAGGGCAACAAAAATGATAAAGGGTGTGGAACGGCTCCCCTATGAAGAGAGGCTGGATAGGTTGGGGCTCTTCAGCTTGGAGAAGAGACGACTGAGAAGGCTTATGATAAAAGTTTATAAAATCACGAGTGGTGTGGAACATGTTACTAGGAAATGGCTTATTTACCCTCTCAGATTGTACCAGAACTAGGGGACAGTCCATGAAACTAGCAAGTAGCAGATTTAAAACAAATGAAGTATTTTTTTTTCACTCAACGCACAATTAAGTTGTGGAATTTGTTGCTGGAAGATGTGCTCAAGACCTGTAGTAGAGCTGGGTTTAAGAAAGGGTTGGACAAGTTTCTGGAGGACAGGTCCATTAGCCGCTATCAGCCAGGTAGGTTTGGAGAATATAACCTCTTGCTGTCGGGAGCTGGGAGAGAATAACGGAATGGATAACCGAATCGTGACCTGTTGGGTCCATCTCCCAAGCGTCTGAGATTGGCCACTGTCGGAGACAGGTGCTGGACTCGATGGGCCATTGATCTGACCTAGTATGGCACTTCTTATGTGCTTAATTCCTGGACTGGGCCTCTCCATGCTCCCAGAGCTGTCTGCAGCAGGAGGGGTATCCCCGAGACTTGCACTGCCCCTTTCTCCCTCACCCCACTCCACAGACCCTTGGGAATTGTCACGAGATGGAAGGGGGCAGCATTAAAGAAGTGATGCCTCTAGGATAAAGGTGACTTGATTTCCTTGCAATTATTTGGTGGCTTTCCCTGTCCCCTTCTTACAATACAAGCAGTGACTCCGGTCTGGATTCTCTCTCTCTCTCTCTCTCTCTCTCTCAGCAGGGAGTGGGAAGGAGAGTAAGAACATTGAGGAGAATCTCCAGCAAAGAGGCCCTGAGGAACTAGAACTGCACGCGATGTCGCCAGGAGGATCCAATATTCCTCTAAAGACTGAAATCAGTGAAAAGGTGCACGACTCAGAGAGACAGCAGGGGAAGCCCTCAGGAAAGGAGGAGAAGGATTCCGCTCAGTGCAGGGAAAGTGCCCAGGACTTGAACAAAAATGTAGTCGACCTCAATGAGAAAATGCAACAATGCCCCAAGCGTGGAAAAAATTTCTATAGAAAATCAGCCCTTGTTACACAGCAGAGGATCCATACGGGGGAGAAACCCTTTGAGTGTTCTGACTGTGGGCAACACTTCAATCGAAGAGCAGCCCTAAATTCACACGTGAGAATCCATACTGAAGAAAATCCTTCTAAACAACTTCAGTGTGAGAAAAGGTTCTCTGACCAAAAGGGGCTAGAGAGAGATCAGACGATCCACAGGGAAGAAAAGCTCTCTAAGTGTCCTGAGAGCGGAAAAGGCTTCTGCGACAATTCAGCCATTGGAAGCCATCAGAGTGCGCACACAGGAGAAAAGCCCTATCAATGCCTTGAGTGTGGGAAAAGCTTCTGTCAGAGTGCAGACCTTAATCAACATCAGAGAAACCACAAAAAGAAGCCCTATACATGTTTCCAGTGTGGGAAAGGTTGCCGCAGCCGTTCAGAACTTAATATCCATCAGAGATTCCACACGGGAGAAAAGCCCTATACATGCCTTGACTGTGGGAAAGGCTTCAGTATCAGCTCATCCTTAATTAGACATCAGAGAGTGCACACAGGAGAGAAGCCCTATAAATGCCTTGAGTGTGAAAAAAGCTTCAGTCACAGGTCAGCATTCACTCAACACCAGAGAGTGCACACAGGAGAGACGCCCTATAAATGCCTTGAGTGTGGAAAAAGCTTTGTTCAGAGTTCAGCCCTTCGTTACCATCAAAGAGTCCACACAGGAGAGAAGCCGTACACATGCCCTACCTGTGGGAAACATTTTAGACAAAGCTCAGTCCTTGCTACCCATCAGAGAGTGCACACAGGAGAGAAGCCCTATAAATGCCTTGACTGTGGAGAAAGCTTTAGGCAAAGCTCAGCCCTTAAATACCATCAAAGGGTGCACACAGGAGAGAAGCCATACAAATGCCCTGATTGGGAAAAGCTTTAGGCAAAGGTCAGACCTTAACTTACCATCAAAGAGTGCACGCAGAGACCGCGCATGCGCCGATCAGGGTAGGCAGGAGAAAACCGAGCTCCGTACCCACCGCGGTAAAAAGAAGCCAACAGAGTAAAAAACAAGAATAAAACTACAAAAAAAAGATTAAGGTATGCCTAACAAACAGAAGGGGAGGCAGAAAAGTGCTCAAGCAAATGGGCTTGAGAAGTATTGTCACCGGAGGGACAGAGCGGGGCCCGTGGAGCG
>QEPC01013004.1:106378-120864 GCA_003113815.1 Sphenodon punctatus | reverse complement strand
GGGGGGGGGGAGAGAGAGAGACTAGGTCAATCCGTGGCAAAGGCCCCGAAGGAAAGCAGTTACCTATCCTGGCTGTTGCAAGGAGACAGCGGCACTGTATATCCTGCGATGTGTGTGTGTGTGTGTGTGTGTGTGTGTGTGTGAGAGAGAGAGAGAGAGAGAGAGAGAGAGAGTGTGATTGGCTAATTAATTATGACCAATGGTGTGGTTTTTTATTTTTATTTTCTATATAAATCCTTAAAAAGTTTACATACGTAGCAATACACTTTTATCCAAATCAAAAATCAATTTACATACCTAGTAATATATTTCTATCCAAATGAATTCACATCAGCCTGGAAAATCAAAATAAGGTACACAGAAATATAACATGTTAATCTGGCAATATTTGGGGGAAAGTGCAGCAGCAAGGCCCCCCCCCCCCATATTTAAATTCCCATTTATCTCTATCTCCAAGTCACACTAAGCACCAAAACATCTTACTGAAGGGGAGGTGCGGCGGCAAGGCTCTCGTACTTCCCATACCTAAATTTAATTATAATCTGGCATTAAAGCCACAGCAAGAACCCTGAACCTTAAAGAGATGAGTGCGGCGACAAGGCTCATGCACCCTCTCATTAGCCAAACGCTTATTGAATCCATGTTCAGGGATTACAGGGCTACCTTACATGCAGAGAAAATTAATAACGAACCCGCCTCTTTCTCCGCCCGCTCACCCCAGCCTGATCCAACGAATATCTACAAAATATATCTAACACTTTCACAAAATATATTGATAAAAGCAAAGACCAGGTATCCTCTATAGGTAGTTGGGGCTTAAGAATAGCTAAACAGGGAAACCATTTAGTGACAAAGTCGCTTCAGATTCATTCATCAATATTCTTGTCTTTTCCATTGTAAATATATACCACATTTTGCTGAGCCATTCTTCTGTAGTAGTTGGGCCAGATGCAGATTTCCAATGTCTAAGAATAACTATTATAGCTACTAATATTAATGTCACACAAGTAGACCTATACCTATCTATAAAGATGCTTTAGGATCGAGACCTAAAAGTGCAATTTCAGGTCTAAATGGTAAATTCAACCCAGTTATTTCCTTAATACATGTCCAAAACGTCATTCAAAAAATGTTTACCACTGGGCAATGCCACCAGCAACGGATAGACGAGCCTAACTCCCCACATCCCATCCAACTAGGGTGACCAGACCTCCCCTGTAAAAGAGATGGACCATTACCTCCTTCAGGCCGGTCTTTTAGCGCGCCCCCTCCAGAAGGGGAAGGGACCAGTTAGGATGGTCCGCCCTCGGAGGCTAATGGAGCCCCAGCGGTTCCAGGAGGCCCTGAGGGAGCTTATCCTGGATCTGGACGGTCATTCTGTGGATGAGCTGGTCCAGCATTGGAACACCTTGCTGGAGGAGGCCATTGACAGGGTGGCTCCGAGGCGCCTTCTGCCCCGGTCTCGTCACCGCAGGACCCCTTGGTTTACTGAGGGGCTGCGGTGTATGAAGCGTGTGGGCAGGAGGCTAGAGCGACGCTGGCGTCGGACTCGGTCTGTCTCCGATCGTCTTCTCCATAGGGCCCATTTGCGGTCCTATGTGGAGGCTGTGAGGACGGCGAGGAAGGAATTCCTCGCCGTCCTCATAGCGTCTGCGAAGTCGCGTCCAGCGGAGCTGTTTCGGGTGGTGCGGGGGCTGGTTAGTCCGGCCTCCCTCCGCCTGGATGGGGACTTGTCCCGGGCCCGCTGTGAGGAGTTTGTCATCTACTTCGCAGACAAGATCGCTCGGATTCAGGCCGATTTCGACGCTGGGTTGATAGCAGTAGGGGAAGAGCGCGGGGGGGCGGAGGGTCCGTCTGGTCCATCTTTATGGGGTGAGTTTCAGGAAGTGACGCCAGCCGATGTGGTGGATGTCCTGGGGTCTGTGAGGGCCACGTGTTGTCAACTAGATCCATGCCCGTCCTGGTTAATAAAAGCTTCCGGGGAGACGTTGGGGACGGTGCTGGCGAGGGTGGTGAATGCGTCCCTTCGGCAGGGGAGGTTGTCGCCTTGCTTAAAAGAGGCTGTGGTGCGCCCCCTGCTGAAAAAACCATCGTTGGACGTGGACGCGCTCGCCAGCTACCGACCTGTCTCTAACCTTCCCTTTTTAGGGAAGGTTATTGAGCGGGCAGTGGCGCTCCAGCTCCAGGGTCATCTAGATAATATCGGGCTCCTTGACCCTTTTCAATCTGGGTTCCGCCCCGGCTATGGCACCGAGACGGCGTTGGTGGCCTTGGTGGACGACCTCCGCCGGGAGATGGATGCGGGATGTTCGACATTTCTCATCCTGCTCGATCTCTCGGCCGCTTTTGACACCGTGGACCATGGGCTGCTGTTGAGACGACTGCGTGACCGGGGGGGTCTGGACGGGACTGTTCTTGAATGGTTCCGTTCATTCCTCTCGGGGAGGAGCCAGCGGGTGGTGTTGGGGGAGGAAACATCGAGCCCCCGCGCCTTACCGTGTGGCGTTCCGCAGGGATCGATCTTGTCTCCATTATTATTTAACATCTATATGCAGCCCTTGGGGGAGGTCGTGAGAGGGTTCGGGGTGCGATGTCACCAGTATGCTGATGATACTCAGCTGTACCTCTCGTTTTCTACTGACCCAGACCCTGCTGTCTCGGTGCTATCCCAATGTTTGGAGGCCGTGGCGGATTGGATGCGGCGGAGCAGACTGAAGCTCAACCCAGATAAGACGGAGGTGATGGTGGTGGGGAGGGCGAAGGGGGTGGTGGCCCCCCTGGTTGGGGGGGTTTGCCCCCCTGTAGCTCAGCAGGTCCGGAGTCTGGGGGTCATATTGGACGCAGACCTGCGGCTGGAGCGGCAGGTGGAGGCAGTCGCTAAGGCTGCCTTCCGCCAGCTTTATCTGGTACGTAGGCTGCGTCCGTATGTCTCTGGCCCGGACCTGGCCTCCCTCATCCATGCCTTCGTCACCTCGCGGCTCGACTACTGCAACGCGCTCTACGTGGGGCTTCCCTTGTTCTTGGCCCGGAGGCTGCAGCTGGTGCAGAATGCGGCGGCTCGTCTTCTTACGGGGACGGGTCGCCGGGAGCACATTACACCGGTGCTCCGAGCGCTGCACTGGCTGCCGATAGTGTGCCGGGCCAAGTTCAAGGTCCTAGTGATGATCTATAAAGCCCTATACGGCCTTGGCCCCTCTTACCTTAGGGACCGCCTCGCCCTTCGCGCCCCGGAACGGCTCCTGCGGTCTGCCGGGGGTGCCCTCCTGGAGGTCCCCCGTGTTAAGCGGGGGGCCACGATGGAGCGAGCATTCTCGGTGGTAGGGCCGCGGCTGTGGAACTCCCTTCCGGAGGAAGCTCGCCTGGCCCCAAGCCTTTTGACATTCCGGCGGAACTGTAAGACCTGGTTGTTTGCCCAGGCCTTTGGGAGGGAGGGTGGGGGGGTGACTTTTAATCCCCCACCTATGTATTTATTTATTACTGTCCTTTGCCCTGTTTTATTGATGTGTTTTATATTTGTATTTTAATTGATTTTAATTGTTTTTATTGTTGTTAGCCGCCCCGAGCTGCATTGCAGGAGGGGGCGGGATAGAAATCTATAAAATAAATAAATAAATAAATAAAAATATTATGAAAAATCCATGTTGCAGGGCTACATTGGTTCCAGTGCAGCCCTGAACTATGTATTTTTCATAAGCATCCTCTTTAAAAGGGGAAGTACGGCCACTCTACGTCCAACACAGACCACCTCCTGCAGTCTCTCCAAATCTTAATCTTTGAGGAGTCAGATAGTATCTTAAAACAAGTTTGATTTGTGGTTCCCACAATTCCATGGCCACAGAGCAAGAGTGTATATGAAACCAAATATTCTTAGCTTTATATTGATCTAATTCAATCGCCAAATCTCTCCCCCATAAATTTAGACTCTTACGTCTTGTCTTATATTCCATCTTCTGCACCTCTTTATATAACCTAGCAACCAATCCCTTATTATTTGATTGTCTCAACAAAATACATTCTATTGTACTCGCAGGTCTTATAAATTTCCCAAGACTGGTTTTAGTTGTAAATACACTCTTTAACGGAGTACTGTAGGAAATCTATCTTAATCTCGAGTTTTTCCTCTAGCTCCTGCTGGGTATAGAATTTCATCCCTTTAAACAACAGTTGCACCTATCTATACCTTTTACTTTCAAATACTTTCGTAGGTCAGGTGCCAACTCATATTGTACAATCTTCCTACACTATAAAGCTGTAAATGGGGATTTACCCCTCTTAGTCCCAAGTTTCCGCAATACCCATTCCCAATTTTTAATTGCTTCTCTTGCAAACGGGTGAGAACTCCATGCAGTTGAACTCAGCTCAACCTGGTCTGTCAAAATTTATCTAAAATCCTTAATCCCCAGAGTTTCCTTTTCTAGATCTACCCAATCTATTTTACACGTATCTTGAGACCAGTCCTGTAGGGCTCGGAGAGCTGCAGCTCTCCGATAAAAGCTTTAGATTGGGCATATTTATTCCACCATCCTGCTTAGATCTACACTATGTTCTCTTACCGACTCTTGATTTCTTCCCCTCCCAAATGACATCAGCAATTAACTGTTCACATTGTTTAATAAGGGAGTCTGGAATCCTTTGTTAATAGAACCCCATAGTACTTAATTTCCTTTTCAGCTTCCAGAAAAGGTAGATGTGTCCTAATTAGCTCATAATGCTTTTTATCTTTTGCAAATATGAAAGTATATGATTTCTGATAATTAATTTTATATCCTGATAGCTCACTGAATTTATCAATCAGCATCAAGAGGGATGAAACAGTCATAGTCGTACGACCAATTGGTTTCAGCTTCACCGCACAAAGCGTAGTCACTTCTATCACGGATGGGGAACCTTTTCCTTCCGAAGGGACCCTTTGAAAATCAGCACAAGCCACATAGAAGTGGGAGGTAGGGATGCACTTAGGAAAAGGAGGGTCCTTATCATGAATTTGCCCCATGGAGCTGCCCCTTATCCTGGTGTGCATGTCCTCATCTCTGCTTCCTTATTCTGAGTTCACCCTTTCATTCAGTGCTTTGGGGGTCGGAACTGGAGCCAGGCACCTGACCGGGAACTGGAAGGGGCCAAATGAGAACTAGTTACAGGTCACACATTTGGCCCCCAAGCCAGAGGTTCTCCATTCTTGACTTATATAGCAGTGGAGCTGCTGTTGTGGGTCTGTGTACGGGTCAGTGTCACACTCTTTCTGCCCATTCCCCAACATCGCTCCCAGTAATGCTACTGGGATTAATGCACAGAACTGTCAACAGCCTTCCCTTGCTGTTCATGGTGAGATGTAGTGCAGATGTCACTTGAGAGACCACCACAACAAGCAGCAGAAATATAAGTTCCATACAAACAGTCTCCACACCCCGATGAATCCTCACTCTGGGGTGTCTCGATCTTGAGTTTTTCTCGGTTATCATCAAGAATCACGGTTATCAACTCATTTTAAGCAAAAAAACCCGATAATTGAGAAAAAATGCTGATTCTCGATGTTTCTGTCAAGAAAAATGTCTTGAAATACCATTTACTGCATACCAATTTTCCATGTACTGCTTACTATGTACCCTTTTCATCACGGTAATGTGCGTGTGCAAAGTGGCATTTGGCATTTTGCACATGCGCATTACTGAGATGAAGGTGGTACATGGTAAGCGGCACACCGTAAATCAATAAACGGTAAATGGTGTTTCGAGAAACTCATACGGTAAACGGCAAATTGTGGCAAATGGTAACGGTAAACTATGTTTTGAAAAACTGAAATCTCAGTCTGTTATTGAGATTGTATTGAGACCCTGGTGACAATTCTCGATTCTTGCCATATTTTCACGAGAAAAAAAAAATGCTTCTCATTTCAGCCCTAAGGGTGTCAGACAGTGGGCTTGATCCCAAACCCCATGTGCTGGGCAAACCACATGCGCGCAGAAAACGCATGCATTCATGTTAGCCTGCATGGAAGATGCACGCACACTGCATGCACACATCCTGCTCCACCATGTGTGAGATAAGAGATAAAGAAAGGGTGCAGATGTGAGGCTCACTGATGTCATGGTATTAGACAGAGAAAGAAAGAATTCAACTGGCAGCAGAAATAAGCCCCCCAGAAGCAGTCACCCCAAATTAATCCACAATGAATGAGTGCATGTTAATGGAAATTACCATACTTCTTGGAAACAAAGTCCAAAACAATTTGTGTGGCTCGGGTGGAGATTATCTGGGCTTCCAGATGGTATTAAAGGAACTGAGGCATGAAATGATACGTCCATTCAGATATTTAATGAATCTATTCAATTAAGAATGGTACAAAGTGGCAGTAAAATATCTTATGTTGTAACTATATTTAAGAATGGGGGACGGGGGGGAGAGATGGCTTGGAAATTAAAGAACTGTTAACTTGCCCTCACTAGAATGCAAAGTTTAGAACAAATTTTAAAACAAACATTTGAGACACAACAGCAAATAGCTGACAATGAAATGCAGCAGAGGTTCCCCATGCTGGATGAATAACTATATAACACACACACACAGTGTTTTTAAAAAAAACGATACCTGGGTTTCCAGCTAAAGGAAATATCGTAGGTTTAGTATATTAGGACTTTAGTAAAACGTTCCATACTGTACCAACATACTATACACAAAATGTCAATTACAATTACATTTTCAGCAGCATTTCCAACACAAAATCCAGACAAAAGCACAGGCTTCAGGGCAAAGAAAACAATTGAAAGCAATTTTTTGTTTCACTTCTTCACACACAGTCTGTGTCACACTGAAAATCTTCACTCTCTTACTAGGAAACCTCATTCCGAGGTCTCATGCTCATGGGAGTATGGAATGTAAAACAATTATAAAGCTCCCTTTCTCCATTTAGCTAGTTCACAAACCTATCTGACTTCTAACCAGCAGCAATAGTTTTCATGAAGCTAGCTCATACCTTCTTTTTAAACAAATGAAGCATCCCGTTGTGCTTTCTTCAATGTTCCTGCACTCCCTCGCATATGTCGTCATCCAGATCGCAACCGAGGCGTTGTAGCTCTGATGCATTTTTAGTCAGTTTTTGTATTTCCTCATCGCTAGCTTGTAGAAAATCGTTTGTCAGTCGTGGAAGGAAGCCCCTATTCATGCGTATGAATGCAAATCTTTCAAGGTTGGTACTTGATAGGCAAGTTTTTTTGTTACCTACTATTGCACCAGCACAACTGAATAAACGCTCCAATGGCACACTGCTCGGTGGACAGCCAAGGTGAGATACTGCGAGATTATATAGCGCAGGCCAAGACTCTCTTTTGTCTTGCCAAAAAACAAGTGGATCAACATTCATGCCATCCACCCCAGCAGACATCATGTACCGATCGTACATCTCCTGTGCTGCTGCCAGCATCATGGCGTGGTGCGTAAGTTTCTTTGTTTGTCTTCTGTTAGTCAGCTTAATATCTGTTTCCAGGAGTCCGTATTTAGCAAACTTCGACCAGACTGAAGTGTTTTGCTGTTGCTGATCTTGTGTGTCCGAACTGTCTCCATCGTCTTCTGCATCATCATCTGTGGTTCCCTGATTGTCACTCCTCATCACCAGCCTAGATGCAATGTCACGTCGGGCCTCAGCTGCCGAGGCTTCCCCACCCAGCACCTTTTTCACATTCTTAAACCTCGGGTCAAGCACTGTGGCTCTCCGGTACAGTGGACTGGCACGCATCTCCTGAAACTCAACGCTCTTGCCAATCAGTCTTAACAAAATATGGGCCAAAGCAGCAGCAGACTGTCCATCCTCCTTCTCAGCAAGTGTGTCTGCAATTTCAGCAACTTGGCTCTCTAATAACACGATCACAGCAAGGCTCTGGCTGAGTGTGGCATCTACCTTACTTACAAACTCCGTCATTTCTAGGAAAGGCTCCAGGAGAGCTAGCAGTGTTTCTATAATATCCCACTGTGCCACCGTTAACTGCAACTCAGAAGCATCTTTTACCGATTTTGCTGCCACAGTAAAGAAAGTGTCCACTGCTAGCCTCTGTGCATGGAGCCGCTTGAGCATGTTATATGTGGAGTTCCAACGTGTGCAAACCTCTGTTGGGAAAAACTGTAGTGGCAGGTTTCTCTCCGACTGGATCTTCCTGATTTCACGCCGCGACTCTGCTGATTTCCTAAAGTGGGCACATAATTTATGGGCTCTCTCAACTGTCTTCTTGAGGAAATCATCACTCTCAAGAAATCTCTGGACAACAAGATGCAGAGAATGTGCCATGCAGGAAACTCGATCGAAACCGCTGACATCTATGCCTTTCCTAACATTGACTCCATCGCATACAGCTACGAACCCTATGGACAGACCAAGTGGTTCAAACCACTCCTCTGTCAGTTGCAGTAGTTTTTCACGAACATTGTCAGCTGAGTGGGGTGTTTGGAAGTCTGCCAATGCAAGTAGAGCTTGTTTTCTGTGCAGTTGGCAGTTTCTAACGTCACGATGTATCCAATGACCAGTGATAGAGAGATACTCAATGTTCTGACCGCTGGCCCACATGTCGGTTGTCAAGTGCACAACTGCACCTTCGCAATCTCGCATAGCGGTCTGCACTGCTTTGCGTGCTGCAGTGTACAGCTCCGGAATGGTTTTGGTGGCAAAGTACACCTTTGAAGGTACTTTCCATCGCGGGGCCATTCCCTCCATTATTTCACGGAATCCCTCATTTTCAACAAATGAAAATGGCAGCATGTCCACCGCAAGCATCTTTGTAACTACAGCAAGATAGTACTGTGCGGTTGGGTGTGATGCCGGCCATTTCTGTTGCTTTTGAACAGCTTGCTGAATTGTTGTTCGCATGGTTGCAGCGGCACCCCTTTTCTGTTCTGTGGACTGTTGCCGTGTGGACTGTTGCCGTGTGGACTGTTGCCGTGTGGACTGTGGACGTGCGTCGTTCAGTATTGACTGGTGGCGGTGCTTCATGTGGCTGCGCATTCCACTGGTTCCGGGTCTGCTGCCTCCTTCATGACCTCGCTTAATTTTCTGACTGCAGTATTTGCACCTTACCACCAATTTCTTTGGATCACAAACAATAAAATGTTTCCACACATCGGACCTCTGTCCTGATCTTCTGTCTATGGTGATGGGGCCTACTGCTGATGATGCCGATGTCTCGAGAGGCAGGGCTGGAGAAGGCATTTCGGGCAATAGACTCTCGATCGTGTCAGTTTGCTGTGGGGTACTGGTGGATTGCCCCTGAAATTGTGCACAAGTTCTTTGAAACAAGGGGGCTACTGAAGTGCCTTGCAGAATTCCAAGTTGTTTGGAGGGTTGTTTTTTTGACTGCGACTGGAGGATTGGGCGGCGGCGGACAATGCTGGATCTTTTGCTGGGTGGTGATGCATGAGGGCTCTTATGTGGAAAATGATAGTCTGGGTCGCTAACGGTGTCCGTCTCGGTCACATCATTGTAAGATTCCGTGACTGCATAATCAATGTCGTCGTAACTCTGCTGCTCTGGTGCTACCTGTTCTACAACTGGCTCAGGTTGTAGTAGAATCTCCTCCTCTTGCATCTCCTGGGAATGTAGTTTTGTTTCCACACACTCCAGCTCGGTGTCATCTCCAAGGGATACCTGCGAGGAGGAGGGTGTGCTCATGTTCATGATTGCTTCAACAGCATTCTCCATGCAATAGCTGTGGGGGTGTCGTGACGGCTCTCCATTAATCTGCTTTGGCAGTTGTGCCTGTTCCTCCACAGGTCGTTGCTGCTGCTGTTCTGGCTGTTCCTCCAGCTGCTGCTGTAATGGTGGTGGCAGCAGCCACTGCTGCTGGCGGCGACGGCGGCGCTGCTGGTGGCGCTGCTGGTTGAATTCCAGATGCCGCCAGCGTCTGGTCATGACTGGTCTCTCATGCTGCCAGCTTCTGGTCACTGGTCTGAGAATATAAGCATTGCGGGATTCCTGATGCCCCATCTCTGCAAGATGTAATTATAAAAAGACAGACACAAATGTCAGTGATGTAACATGGCACAGGGTCCAGTGTATTAAACATTAGCATGAAACGATAGAATAGGTGAAAAGCTTCATAGTTCACATAAGCATGTATTTCCTGCCTACCTTCTTGGAGTCCTTTTTCATAAACCTACACACTAATATTGCAAGGAACTGCACATTACGCTGTAGAAAGTGTCATATTACAGACCATTTTTATTAACCACAAAGGTAGATGCGAGATGCACATTAAAGCCAACTAACCGCAACATCAACATTGCAACAAAAGTATAACAGCAATTATCAGCAGCAATTTGGTGGGTTTTTTTTTTTTTTTTTTTTTAACAGGCTATCCACAAATCCGAGTACTAAGGTTCTGATAAAATATCGAGAGTCCTAATGCGAACGAGATGCACACCATCTGTATGAAACACCGGCTTATCGTCAGGGGTGATATTACAATGCAAAACAGAATGTATGTCAATGTCTTTCAGAAATCCGCCAACCTCTCTATTGACATTTTAAATACATTTATTCGTAGCATGCATATTTGTGGTACAGCAGTTATTTTGTCTCCCAATGAGATTGGAAAATAATATTTTACACCCGGGGAAGAGATTTCTTCTTTCCAATAAATCCCTTTCCATGTATTTTAGGGTGAACACCTCTGACAGCACCTAGGTCATTTCCACCCAAGTGGATTACTATGCAGGTTGGATAGGCAGATGTAAGGACATAAGAAATACCATACTGAGTCAGGTCAATGCTCCATCAAGCCCAGAATCCTGTCTCAGACAGTGGACAATTTTGGCCGCATAGGAAAAGTACCAGCACTCACAATGAGCAATCCATTCCCTGCTGATCACGCCTTGCTCCTGACAGTAAGAAGTTCCCATCTTGTAATCTACTTGGCTAAAATGTAGAAGCTGATTGTTTAACTTTCTTTAAAGTGTCCAAAACATTCTGCCACCTCAGCCCACCTCTTGTAATCCACCTCACGTGGACATCTTTCAAGTGAAGATCAGACAAATTGTTTTCTTTTTTTTTTCAAAACTGCTCCAATCGTGTAACGTGAATCACCAATGAACAAGATGTTCTTCATGCTTGCTCTATCCTATTATTAAAAAAGGTAAGGATGCAAGACAGGTTATTAAAGCAGAAAGAAAATTATTCATACATTAAGGCTTTCATTATATCTCTACATATAAGTCTACTTATTCAGGCATTAAGGGTGTTTTCAGACAGACAACTAATCCTTGATAAAAATCCAGGCTTATTATCTAGGATTTACAAACTCCTTTTTGTTCAGATGGACATGTTAATGCTAGATAACGTTAATCCTTGATAATCCATCTGAACACAACCTTGCGGTTAATCAGGAATTAGAGTCTCCGGGATGAATTTAAATTCCATGGTGCTTTTCGTCCGTGCTCAGCGCATGGATTTCTGAGTTGAAGAAAATGGAAACTCATCCCTTTGTTCTCATCCCTTCGAAATCCCTTTGGGACAAAGGGATGAGCCATGTGCCCCTAGATACCAGAGAGGCAGAAATGCCTAGAGCGGCGGTCAGGTCTTTATGTAGGACTCTGTGGCTTTAATCTAGGATTAGCAATTATCTAGGATTAGTCCATTCAGATGGACATTATCTAGGACTAGTTTAACATCCGGATATCGTAAACCCTAGCTTCCTAGGGTTTGATATCCAAATATTTTTCAAAATCCTAGGTTGTAGTCTAGGATCAGCATTCAGATGGACATAAAACATCTGGATTAAAGCTTTATCTAGGATTAGTTTGTCCGTCTGAAAATGCCCCAGATATCTCTCTGTTGAGCGAACTGAAATAAAGCATTCCTTACACAAGTGGGTAGGTAGAAAGTAGCCAAGATGTGCAAACAACACTTGAACCTGAGCGTACAGCTGGCCCTGCTGCGCTCTGATGCAGTGAGACTCCTCGCAGGGAGTTGAAGGTTCCTACTACACAAAGCTCTTCTGTGTTGTATGGCCAGTGTCACTCAAACAGTATGCTAGCTACAAGAATGATGAACGTGATGTACGTAAATACAAGTAGAATAGAAAAAGTTTATTTTTTCTGAGTGACGTAACACATATAGTATTTATGCGTGTCTGTCTTGTCTGTGCTCACTGTGTTGTTTTCCCAGGAGTGCGTGATGGAGACTGTCGGCAGCTGGAGTGGACGGGGGCCACACAGGCCCATCTGCCATGCCACAGTGACAGAACATAGAAACATTGGAATAGGCACCCAAAGCCCCTGGCCCTGATGCCAGGCCAGCCACCACACCCAGGGAATCTGAACTTTCTGTGCTGCCCCTGCTCTGTTACGGGCTAGAAAGGAGGGTCTCCAATGTGTTTTGCCAATTGCTGGCAATATGACAGCTGCTTTACTACCTTGGGGGGGGGAGGGGGTACCTGTCCAGATGTGCTGGTACCTTCTGGCTGCATGAAGGGATAGCCCCACACAAGGCCTGTTTGGGTACCCCTAGATGTTTGTATGAATCACAGTCTCTGGCTGTCCCTGCCAGTGCCAGCCAGTCACCTCAATGGCTCCACTTAGTAACTCAAAGGGGACTTGCTGGTAAGGATAAGGAGGCAGGTGTTGGGGGGGGGGGGGAGGAAGGGGCCTGGCGGATTCCAGTCTCCTGCAGTGTTCGACTTGAGAGAGACCCCCCTCTCCTGCCCTGCCTGTCACCGGCACTCACTCCTCCACAGCACGCAGTACTACTGATGGCAAATTTGGAAAAGCAGTGGGGAGACAACAGACACACACCTACCATGGGAGCTGTCTAACCTGGCTCCCACTCCCTGCTGCAACTGTGATCGCCCCCCAATACCAGCTCTGCAGCTGGGGGCCTGCCTGAGGCTGCTGCTGGCTGGCTAATATGGGATGCTCCGATTTCAAACCCGCCACTTCAACCCTATTGAAGGAGGGGAAGGTGGATGCTGGGGCAGAAGCTGCCCAGGGCCAGGAGTCACTAAGGGGACAGGTCTGCTCACGGCCCCGCAGGAGCATTAGCACATGCCGCTGAAACTTCCCATTCCCCCCGCCCTCCCCTACCAGCGCACTGGCCTCCTCTCCTCTCTCCCAGCCCCCACCCACCCACCCACCATCATGTCATGAAAAATAAAATAAAAACAACAGTCACAGAAAATAAAAATGAACTTAACGCAATAAACGTTTGTGGAAAGACAGGGCTCTCTGATGGCTGGTTGGGTCAACTGGTCAAGCAAGAAAGAGTCACTCTCCGAGTGGTGGCCAAAGAAGCCAGGGGGTGGGGGGGAATGGCAGGGTTAGCAGTTTTATGGCTGGTCTTGACCTAACCCTTGCCCCTTACAAGAAAATAGCAAACACTGTTTCCGCCAGAAATAGCGCATCTGCAGGGAGCGGACAGCTCTTCCCACAACGTGACAGCTTCCCGCTAATTTTTGCGCTGAAGTAGCGGCAAAAAAAAGTGGCGGAAAGGGCCTGAGAAACCATTGAAAAACTTAAAAGCAAGTAGCGGAATGCAGCAGGTTTACAAACTATGACACTACGCCAGTTACCAGGAGAAAAAACTGCCAAGGGGAATTGTCTTGGGTGTCAGACCGTGGGCTCGATCCCAAACCCCATGTGCCAGGCAAACCACGCATGCATCACATGTGCAACCCGGACGCAAAAAGCGCATGCAGTCATATTAGCCAGCGTAGAAGCCGCATGCCTCTATGCTGCACGCACATATCCCATGTATGAATGGGTTTGGGATCACTCCCACCGTGCGTTCTCTAACAGAGATAAAGAAAGGGTGCGGATGTGAAGCTCACTGTTCTCATGGTGTTAGAAATAGAAAAAAGAATTCAACTGGCAGCAGAAATAAGAAAGCAAGGGATTCATCTCCGACTCCTCCCTTTCCTGTAAGCCTCAGATTCAGGCTGTTGCTAAATCCTGACACTTTGTCCTGTACAATATTGCTAAAATCCAGCCTTGCCTTACTGTTGCCGCTGTAAAAATCCTAGTCCATGCTCTCGTCATCTCTCTCATTGACTACCGCAGCTTTCTCCTTACTCTGATCTGGCTCCCCTCGTCTCTGTTCAACACTCCACTGCCAAAATCATCCACCTTGTCCGTCGCTTTGACTATGTTCAGCCCCTCCTCTCCATCCTACACTGGCTCCCTCTATGGAAACGCATTCAGAACAAGCTCCTGGTCTTCACCTTCAAGACTCTTCACGGTCTTGCTCCCCCATATCTCTCCGCTCTTGTATCCTGCTACACTCCTGTCTGGGAGCTTCATTCCTCCTCTGCCCCCACCCTCGCCTGCTCGCAAACCCCTTGCTCCTCTAAACGTCTTCACCCGTTCTCTTTTGCTACCCCTCATGCCTGGAACTCCCTCCCTGGATACAGTCACTCCGCTCCTTCCCTCCCAACTTTCAAATCCCTCCTGAAAATCTACCTCTTCCATCAGGCCTTCCCCTAGCTTGTCATGAGTGAAACGGCATCCTCCCCCCCCCC
>QEPC01013004.1:83044-106368 GCA_003113815.1 Sphenodon punctatus | reverse complement strand
ACTAAGAATCTAATTCCCTGTAACTAAGTGAATCACTTGAGCCTGCAACTTCTCAACCTCATGAATGCACTCTTGTCTCTCCTGATGTTCGCCTCTCAGCTTGTAAGCCCCTTAGTGGTAGGGACCTGTCTGTATCTATAGAATATATAGTGCCAGTAATGTACCTGGCAGTGTACAAATAATAAAAAATTATTATTTTAAAAGTCCAAAACAATTTGTGTGGCTCAGGTTGTAGCAATAGAATCTTTAAATTTTATTAATATCTTCCGTTGTCCTGCCATGAAGAAAGGAAGACAGAAGGAAGGTAGGCCCAAAGACTGTGAAAGGAGCAGATTTTGTGACTCTGTATTGAAAGCTGCTCTGGGAACAACAGCATGAAGGAGTGGAAGGAGGAGAAAAGAGGCCAGGGATCCTCCTGTTTCAGTATTGTTAGAGATTGTTAGGAGACAAGAGACGGTCCTAACTCAGGTATTTCCCAACTCAACAGTTAACATCCTGCCATCCAAGGACAATTGAGTACTCTAGCCCCAGTCAGGACAGGAGCCATTAGCAAGACTGTTGCGGCACAACTCCTCCACCCAGGAGACGCCCAGAGCCATTCGTTCCTGAAGAAGGTCAGCTCAAAGCCAGAAGAGAACAATGTGCCAGAAAGATGCTAATGAGCCCAGGAGGACTGGTTAAATTGTACCCTTCTAGGAGCCTCTTGACTATTGCCATAAATGAGCATAATTGTTTCTTCCCACTAGGAGGCAGAGGTAATACATCAACTATAACTTTGCTTAGTAAACCTCTCTTGATAAAATTTTGGACTACCACTTCAGATAGTGATTGTCAATGGGATACCGGAATGGCATCATGAAATCAGGACCTAGCTACTTGTGGCTTCGCTCTTGGTCATAATCCTCAGCAATCCAGTAGTAAGTGTTTGGGATACAATCTAACAAGTAGAACTCAATCTAATAGAAAGATTAAACCAAACCCAAGTTTTGACAAGGAGGAAGAGCCTCCTCCGACCACTCATATTTCCAGCATGAACCCCTGTGCTAATGGAAAATATGATGGGCAGATTATTGATACATGTATCCCCGTGATAAATTATGATGTGTGTGGTGGTGGGGAATTGAAGTTCGGGAAAATGAAACGCAATGTGTGATTAACAATGTTACCATGATATGGATTACTAACCACTGTCCTCTGGGGGATCAGGGAGATATTATCTGGGAACCCGTTCCCTTTCCAGGTTTTGTAACCGTGCATAAAAATAATACTCACCCGCAAGACCTCATGAATCCATCCTTTTGCATCCAGAATCCTGGTTACAGGTATTACCGGAATCAGTCCTTATCCCATTTAGATTATGTGAATGGGTATGTGATATAGACAGGAGCCACCCTGGCAAAAAGACTTGGTATAATCAATGGACCAGTATCTGGTCCCAACGCGGGCATATTATTTTGGGGATCACTGCCTAGTCAGCCTCCACGATTTCAAAGCCTGGTAAAAAAATTTGGGAAAAGGATGGCTACGTATTTGGTTGGCAAACAAATACCCCCATATCAAATATAAGGACACTGGAAATCAGCAACTCCGTACTCTACATTCAACGGCAGCTGCCACCCACTGTGGCATGGAACCCGCTATGTACCAACCACAATACAGGAATGTCTGCACAACAAATTTCTCGCTGACTAAAGATTTCCGTGCTTGGAACCAAAGGAATTCGTTGGCGGCTAATGGAAACAGCCCCATAGCACTCGAGTTCACGAAAGTGAAATGCTCTCATCACCCTAGAATGGGTATGTTCTGTTTTGTTTCTTTTTTTTTTTATATATATATTTTTTATTTTTTGTAATGTTCATAAATACAATATTTACTATCAAACCTTTAACTTACTTATAAAAACTGGGACCTAGGTTACAGCTTCGGTCCCCTATACTAATATACCCTTATACAATATCTTATATAGGTTTATATTTTTTTAAGACAAAGTGATACATTAGAGTCTATTGACTCAAAATCAGCTTGGATCATTTCCCATATACTGTTCCAGACTGTATAAAAATTCTCCATTTTTCTTTGTAGTTCGGCTTGAATTCGCTCCATAGTTAAAGTCATCCAGAGTCTGTATTGCCACTTTTTGATGGAAGGTTTTATTTTTGATTTCCAATTACATACAATAGTATGAATCGCTGCTAAGCGTAGCTGTTGACACGCGCTGATCCTGTCTTTAGTTATATTTAATTTTGGAAAAAGTCCCAACAGCGCAACCTCAGGTGTTAGTGGAACTGCCTCTTGTGCAATTTTATTAACATAGGTCCAAATCTCTGTCCAAAATTTGTTGATATACGGACATGTCCACCAGCAATGTAACCACGTGCCGGCTTCAGAGCATCCCTGCCAACACGACTGAGGATATTGCGAGTTTATAATATGAAGCCTCTGTGGAGTGAGATACATCCTGTAAGTTGTTTTTATTTGCGGTTCCAAGACTGATATTGATCTGGACGCACCGTGCATTACAGACCATATTGTTTGCATTTCTTCGTCTCCTATTTTTCTTTGCAGGTCTTCTTCCCAAGCAGCCACATAACCAGCATCAGGTAAGTTAATTATACGATTTAATACTTTATATAATCTTGATATAATGTGTATTTGAGATGAGTCCCCGTACAACACCTTTTCTAATTCATGAGGTGCTCTGTGATATTGAATTCTATTAACTCTATTGTCGAATTTACTTTTAATCTTTGCATAGATCAAGAAATCTACTTTTTGCCCAATTCTGTCTTGGATGGTGTCCTTTGTTAGTATATTTTGATCCACAAACAGGTGAGAGGCCCATTTTAGGTCATTTTTTTCCCATCGCGTTCTCACTGTTGGTGGGATATTTGCTTTGCGACACCATTCCCCAAATATTGGTGTGTACGGAGACTTATCTGTACAGATGTCTGCTTTTTTGAAAGTTGCTTCCCATATTTTTAGGGCAAACCATATGAATGGGTGATCTTTAATTTTATTTTTTTTAATTTCTTCCCCATCCGTGAGAACTTTAACCATATTCTTTTGGCCATTTGCCTCTTTTTCAATTAAATTCCAGCTTGGAGATTTCAAGTCATGATACCAGGTCTTGACACCCCTCAGTGCTGAAGCCCAATGGTACAGTTTAATATCAGGCATGCTCATACCCCCTTTTTCTTTACCTGTGTACATTATAGCCCGTCTAACCCTTGGTTTTTTCCTTTGCCATATTATACGTGCTATCACTTTATTTATTGTGTTGAAATACTCTTTAGGGACCTCTATGGGGAGAGCAAAGGACGTGTATAGGAGCTTCGGTAAAATAGCCATCTTGATTAAATTGGTTCTACCAACCCAGGAGATCCTTAACTTGTACCATTCTTCTTCCTTAGCTTTGATTTCTTCCAGGAGTGGTAGAAAATTTAATTTATAGAGCTCCCTCCACTTCTTAGGGATATTTATCCCCAGATACTTTATGTATTCATTTTGTATTTTAAATGGGGTTGATATCAACTTTTCCTGCACTGTCAGCTTTTCGTCATTGAATAGCATCATCTGGGATTTATCTATGTTAATCCTATATCCTGATATCTTACCAAATTGTTGGATAGTGTCTAGCAGTTTAGGGATGGAACTAGGCAATTCTCCTAAGCTTAACAACATATCGTCCGCGTACAGGGCTAATTTAAACTCTTTTCCTTGGATTTTAATCCCAGCAATTTGATGTTGTGCTCTAATAGCAATGGCCAGGGGCTCCAGAGCTATATTGAATAACAGGGGGGATAGTGGACAGCCCTGGCGCGTGCCCCGGGTCAATTGAAATTCCTCTGTTGTTTGACCCTCCATTATTAATCTAGCTCTGGGGGATTTATATATTATTTCTATCCACTGCAGGAAATGTCCTTCTATTCCCATTGCCTTCATCACTTCTCGTAGGTATTTAACTTCCACTAAATCAAAAGCTTTCTCCGCGTCAAGTGATATGATAGCCGCCGGGTCGTTTGTGCTTTTAATATGTGTTATGATGTCTATAATCTTCCTAATATTGTCAATGCCCAGTCTCTTAGGTATGAAGCCTGTTTGATCTGCATCTATTATATCCGGTATAATTTTCATGAGCCTCGTAGCCAAGATTTTTGTAAATATTTTTGCATCTGTATTAATTAATGATATTGGCCGATATCCGCTACATATTTCTGTGTTTTTTCCACTTTTTGGGCAAAGCATTATATTGGCCTCATAAAAGGACTGTGGCAGCGTTTGTTGTTTTAGGAAAGAGTTATAAACTCTCGCTAGAAGTGGATTTAGACTGACGAGGAATGTCTTGTAGAATTCCACCGGAAAACCATCCGGTCCAGCAGCTTTATTATTTGGCATTTTTTTAATAGCCTCTTTTATTTCCTCAGATTCAATTGCCTTATTCAGATATTCAGCTTGTGCTTTAGTGATTTTTGGCATTTTAACATTATTCAAAAATTCTTTTATGCTCTCTGTTGTAGGGGCCATAGTGGTATATATATTTTTATAGTATTCCAGGAAGCACTGTTCCTTTGCTTTACCTGTGAGTATTTTTGAGTCTTGTGTAGCTCTTATAAATGGAATAGTTGCTTTCTGTCGTTTTTTTTTAATCATCCACGCTAACACTTTATCCGCTTTATTTGCTTTCTCATAGTAATAGGCTTTTGTATACCTCATTTTGTTTATAATAGTTTGTGTTTCAATTAGGTTAATTTGGGTTTTTAGCAATGCTATACGCTCAGAATTAATTTTAGGTTGTTTGGCCAGTTGCTTTATTTGTAGGTACAGTTGACTACATTGTGCTTTTCTTTCTTTCTTTAGTTGGGCACCCAGTGCGATAAATTGTCCTCTGAGCACCGCTTTGGCAGCTTCCCAGAGAGTTGTGGATGATACTTCAGGTTGATCATTAAATTTTAAATACTCCCTTATTGCATTTTGTATTTGGCTCTGTACCCATTGGTTTTCTAAATAAAATTTTTTTAACCTCCATACTTGTCTGCAGTCAGTCTTATTTAACTTTGCATTTATTTCCACCACTACCGCACTATGATCTGAGAATGGTATAATTTGAATGTATGATTTGTCACAGTATGGAATTATCTCCTTATTCCCTAGAATGTGATCTATTTTTGAGGATATTTTGTGTGGGCTGGAGTAAAATGTAAAGTCTTGGCTATTGGGATGAAACATTCTCCAAATTTCTTTCCATTGATGCTCCTCTATAGTTTGTACTATTTTTGTTTGTTGCTTATTTAATTTTACCTTCGTGTATAGATCTAATGCTGTAAGCGGGGCATTAAAGTCTCCAGTGATTATAGCTCTGCCCTCTGCTTTATTAGTGATTTTTGGTATAACCTCACACAAAAAGGCCCTAGTGTTGTTATTCGGGGCGTATAGTGTTGCTATTGTGTACTTTTCTGTTTCTATGTGTCCTGTTAAAATTAATAGCCTTCCTTGTGTGTCTTTTTCTACTTTTGTTATATTCATTTTTAAATTTTTTGCAATCCCAATTATCACCCCGGCTTTTTTTTTTTCTCCATTTGCATAATACAGATTATAGTCTTTATTATTAAACCTTTTATTATCTTGTTTCACTAGATGCGATTCCTGAATAGCAAATATTTGCGGGCCAAATTTTTTAAGAAAGTGCCAAACTCTCCTTCTTTTCATGGGGTTATTTAGGCCACATACATTGAACGAGATTATTTTTAGCTTATCCATGATTTTTTTTTCTGCTCCCCATGCCTTTTTTTTTTTTCCCCTTGTTCTTTTTCGGTTCTATATTGCTGTTTTGCTGTTTTGTCATGCCTTTTTTTGTATCTTAGTTTGATCCTATATTGTGTCTTATTCACCTTATTATTAATATTTCTAAAGTTTTTAAGTTTCTTCCCTTTTCTCTTAACTTTAAACTCCCCCCACCCTAGCCCAACTTTCCCCTTTTCAAACAACTTGTTTTCTTTCTTACCCATCTTTCCCTTTTCTCCCCTCAAACAAACTATTACAACGATAAAACTTTCTTGGGGGGTTCCCTATTTGGAGTTACGCGCCATATGGGCTCTTTCTTCCCTCCCAACCCTTTGCTATCACTTTACATTTCCACAGATTGTCTTATTGTTTTATGTCTGCTCTTCATTTCACATTTCTATATTTTTCATTACATCATTTATCTTCAGTCTTTTTTTTTCTTTTTCTTTTACCCTTTACCTTTTGTCTTTTAACTTTTACCTTTTACATTTTCCAGTCATAATTTATACACAGAGTAACTGCTGTGTCTTAGATTTTTATACATTGTTCCTTAGGTTATTTTCCACAAATCTTTTAAGCTCTTCTTGTTGTGAGAAATATCTCCTCTTTCCCTGATGAACGAAAGAGAGCTTTGCTGGGTAAAATATTTGTGCTCTGACTCCCATTTTATTCAGTTCCTCTATTTGCTTTTTCCATTCCTTTCTTTTTTTTACAGTCTCAAAAGCCAGGTCTGGATAGATAGAGATTTTTTCCCCTTGGTATCTTAGTTCTTTTTGAGTTCTGGCAGCTTTTAAGATTTCTTCTTTTTCCTGTGAGCGGAGGAATTTTATTATTATGGCCCTGGGTGGGTCCTGCTCTTTGGGTTTTGGACGAAGAGACCTGTGGGCCCTTTCTATTTCTGCAGTGCATAAGTCTTGCCTGTCAGGAAATATTTCTTTCAGCACCTTCTGCACTAAGTCTCCCATTCCAGTCTTTTCAGAGCCCTCAGGAATCCCCATAAAGCGCAGATTATTTCTGCGTGATCTATTTTCTAGATCTTCTAGTTGGATTTGCAGCTGTTGTAGCTCTGCCTCCGTTTTGGTGACCCTGTGCACCGTTTGATTCCCTCTGTCTTCTTGTTCGCTCACCCTCAGTTCTACTTCTTCTATCCGCTTATTTGCAGTATCTATTTGCGTTTTGATCTCTCCCAGGCTTTTTTTAATGTCAGCAATCCCCTCCTTATTTTCTTGCAAATCCTCCTTAATGGCTCTGAACAGCTCTATTACTTGGGGCAGCGCTGCTGAGTCCTCTAGCTCTCCCGGGGTTTCCCGCATCCCCGCCTCCGCCATTTTAGGAGCTGCGGCCTCCCCCTTCCTCGCACTACGGCACGGCAGGCAATACCTTTCAATTGAGGTATCTAAGTCTTTTTTTTTTTTTCTAAGGTCATACCTTTGATCCTCTGTTGTAGCTGTGAGCTTTTTTTGTCTTTTGCTGTGGCTTGGTCGTTTTTTTTCTGCCTTTATAGCATTGGGTTCGGAGGGAGCTCAGCCGCGCGCGTCTGGCTATTCGCGCATGCCCAGTCAACCCCCCTGTTTTGTTTCTTACAGGAAAATAAAAAGGGAGAGAGAAAGTGTGACATCATGAGACCCAGCAAACTAACAGTTCTGCAGATTTTCTCTCTCTTTTTCACGCTTGGAGGACTCCAAGTGGAAGCCACAGAATTTGCTTGTCCCTCTTTCTTATGACACACCAACATGCACTCTGGGAATCGATCTCCTCATGTGCTCAGAGGGCTGGGAGGCTCACCCTTTTCTCTAGACAACTGGGCACCAAAAGAACTGCTAAGCCTCAACAGAAAAGACTCATCACTCTTCTTTCGCAGAGTGAGTCACCTCTTTCCCAACAAACCGCCTGCCTCACCACAGATCTTCCTGTGGCGCAAGCGCCTCGGCCCCTTCACCGCCACATGTTAACAGCAGCACCGAAAAAAGTCTATAAGGGCTGGTTTGAACAGATGGAACTTTGAATGGCAGTTTGCGGTCACTAGCATCAGCAGCGAACCGCGTGGTGTCATTCCCTTCCTGACATTGCACACAGAGACCACACACTCATCGTACCCTAGCGGCCCATCTCTCCAGCTTCACTTCGGCCCCCCTTCTAGCTTTCCCGAACCACTGCCTGCACGGACTCCAGCATGCGGCACTGGACACGTAAGAAACGTTATTGCGTAGAGCTACTTCTGCTTAGGTGTGGGCGGCGTTGTTGCCTGCCAAGACTAGGAAGCCAGGACGTGTGCTTTTCTTTTCTTCTAATAAAACTATTCTTGAGATTAAAGTGGGTTGAACTTAAAAGGGATCTTCGATCCCACTCAGCTGATGGGCATACGCGGTCACTGCTCATCGTGATCATTATTGTGGTTGGACCTCCCCAGTTCATTGTTAACAATAACTGAGTGAAGCTACAAGGTGGAGATTATCTGGTCTTCCAGATGCTATTGTAGGAACTGGGGCATGAAATGGCACGTCCATTCAGATTTTTAATGAATCCATTCAATTAAGAATGGTGCAGAGCGGCAGGAAAATAGCTCATGTTGTACCTATATTTAAGAACAGGAGTAAAACACAGCGTTGGAAAACAAAGACCTGTTAATTTACCCTCACTGGATTGCAAAGTTTAGAATAAATTTTAAAAAGAAACATTTGAGACATGGCAGCAAATTGTGAACATAATGAAATGCAGCAGGGGTTCACCATGCTAGACAAAGCCAATATTTTATATATATATTATATACACACGTATACATATATTATTATTATTGTTGTTATTTATATAGCCCCAGCAGTATACCGGGCACTCTACAATCAGTAGTTATAGACAAGTCCCTACCCCAAGGGGCTTAAAATCTGAGAGAGACAAGGAAGGGGGAGACGAGGGAGAAGAGAACATCGGGAGAGACAAGGATACGTTCATAAGGTTGAGAATATACAGGTGCACATGCTTAACTTAGCTACAGCAAGGAGATTCTGAGGGAGGGAAGGACGGAAGAGGCTGCAATTTCACTCATGACAAGCCAGGGAAAACCTGATGGAAGAGGTAGGTTTTCAGGAAGGATTTGAAAGTTGGGAGGGAGGGAGGGAGAAGAACGAACATATCTGGGGAGGGGAGTTCCAGACATAGGGGGCAGCAAGAGAGAAGGGGTGAAGACATTTAGAGGAATGGGGGAGTTGCAAGTGGGTGCGGGTGGGGGCAGAGGAGGAGCAAAGCTCCCGGGCAGGAGTGCGATGGGATAGAAGAGCAGAGAGAGACGGGGGAGTGAGGCCAGGAAGAGCCTTGAAGGTGAAGCCCAGGAGCTTGTGCTGAATGCGTTCCCGTAGAGGGAGCCAGCACAGGGGGGAGAGGAGAGGCTGTACACGGTCAAAGTGATGGGCAAGGGGGATGACTTTGGCAGCAGAGGGTTGAACAGAGACAAGGGGGTGAGATCAGAGCAGGGGAGGCTAGTAGGGAGGAAGTTACAGTAATCAAGGCAAGAAATGACTTGAGTGTGGACTAGGGTATTTGCAGTAGCAACAGTAAGGCAGGGCCAGATTACTTACACACTTACACACACACACAGAGGTTTTTTTTAAAAAACAAACACCTGGGTTTCCAGCTAAAGGAAATATAGTAGGTTTAGTATATTATGACTTTAGTAAAGCGTGCCATACTGTACCAACATGCTATGGACAAAATGCTTTCTCCTCTCTAGTTTGTCCATTACAATTTCATTTTCAGCAGCATTTCCAACACAAAAAATCCAGACAAAAGCACAGGGCAAGGAAAACAAATGAATGCAACTTTTGCTTCACTTCTTCACACACTTACTTCACTCTTACTGGGAAAGCCTTCACTCTTACTGGGAAACCTCTTGCTGAGCTTTCATGCTCATGGGAGTCTGGAGTGCAAGACAATTAAACTCCCTTTCTCCATTTAGCTAGTCCACAAACCTATCTGACTTCTAACCAGCAACAATGGTTTTTCATGAAGTTAGTTCATCATTCTACCCCTCTAATACTCCCTGCCGTTTCCTAACCTGTACATGCCGATTACAGCATAGATAGTTTCTGAAGCACTATGCCGTGGCTGTGAGGGTGGCGAAGACAGTTTTCTTCTCTGCTGTCACAGCCTCTGTCAAGTCTCATCCAGTGGAGCTGTTCCGGGTGGTGAGCGGCCCGGTAAATGTGGCTTGTCTCTGCCAGGAAACAAAGTCATCCAACGCCTACTGTGACATTTGTATTAACTAGTTTGCAGATAAAATTGCTCGTATTCACCACAACTTGCCTTTTCAACGAAAGGGTCAGTTTGGGGTTATGGAAGTTGTGTCTTGTCCTGCTGATTTGGATCGGTTTCAATTGGTATCACCCACTAATGCAAAGGGGGTGCTTGGGGCAATGATGGCAACCAGTTGTGAATTAGTTCCTTGCTCTCCTGGCTGGGGAAAGCCAGCCATGAAACATTGGGCCATTGTTGGCTGGGGTTGTGAAAACCTCCCTACAGGCAGGGAGGATGTCGGACGCCCTTTAAAACTGCAGCGGCCAGCCCCTTTAAAAAAACCATCTTTGGATGTCGACTCCCCAACCAGCTACCGACACATCTCTAACCTTCTCTTTTGGGGGGAAGGTTATTGAACAGGTGGCTGTCCGACAGCTCCAGGCTCACCTTGATGCTATCAGATTCCTGGACCCATTTCAGTCAGACTTTTGTCCTGGGTATTTATTTATTTATTTCATGACACTTCTTATCCCGCACCCTCCTGCTAATTAGCAGCTCAGGGCGGTTAATAATGCATCATTAAAGACATAAAGTGCAGTATACATAGGCAGTATGGCACAGACATTGTGCTTGTGGCCTTGGTCGATGGACAGGGGGAATTCTACCCTGTTGATCTTATTGGATCTTTCAGCGGCCCTTGATATAGTTGATCACAAGATGTTGTTGACATGGGTGCAAGACCTGGTGGGCATAGGCGGGACCAATCTTGGGTGGGTCCATTCCTTCTTGTCATGGAGGTCCCAGCAGGTGGTGATGGGTGATTGCTTGTTGTCTCCTTAGGACTTCCTCTGCGGAGTGGGGTTCTAGTCTGTCTCCTCTCTTGTTCAATGTGTATCTGAGGCTGCAAGGTGAGGTCATTCAGAGATTTGGGGTGAGATGCCACCAATAGGCTGATGAAACCCTGCTCTACCTCGTTTTTTTATCCGACCTAGGTCCCACAGTCTCGGTGCTTCCTATTGCCTGGCTGCTGTCTGGAACCGACTGAGGGTGAGTCAATTGAAGCGGAATCCTGACAAGTGATGATGGTCGGCAGACCTTGTGACTTGGGGGGTGAATTTGGACTCCTGTTATTGATGGAGTCCAGTCCTCTCTGGTCAATCGGGTCCACAGCCTTGGAGTGCTTTTGGATCAGTCGCTGAGCCTGAAGTATCAGGTTGCGGCGGTGCCCAGAAGCGCTTTTCACCAACTCCATCTGGTGAAGAAGCTGCAGCCTTTTCTCTGTGATTCAGATCTGGCCACTGTCATCCATACTTTCATCACCTCGAGGCTAGATTACTGCAATGCGCTCTACATAGGGCTGCCCTTGAGGACTGTTCGGAAGCCGCAGCTGGTGCAGAACCTTTTGGGGATGAGTTGCCGGAAGCACATCACACCGGTGCTACAAAGTCTGCACTGACTACCTATACCTTTCTGGGCATAATTCAAGGTGCTGGTTTTGACCTTTAAAGCCCTAAATGGTCTGGGGCCCGCCTATCTGAGAGACCGCCTGTCCTTCCATGTTCCATTGTGGCCCCTACGGTCGGCCAGGGGGTGCCCTTTTGTAGGTTCCATCTGCTGCCATTGTCCCTGGGCGAACAGGAGGCATTCTTGGTTGTTGCCCCAGTTCTAGGGAACTCCCTTCCCCAGGAGGTGTGTTTGAGCCACAGCCTGGCATCTTCCGGAGGCGGTACAAAGCTTTTTTCTTTGAAAAAGCATTTGGCGGGTGGGGATAAATGGGTTGTTTGGTGGGTTTGGGTGGGGTTCAGGGGAGGGGGGTTTTGGGGAGGGGAGAGGATTTTTTTAGAAATTTCTTAATAAAAAAATCTTATGGTCTAAAACAACTGTTAAAGGTTGGCCCATTTATAAACAAAACTTACCTTTCACAAAACAAACAAACAAACAACAGCAAAGTATATATATATATATATATATATAAAAAACTTCATACAAAAATGGATGGCCCTGTGGGGCCTCATGTTTCGGCCAGAACGATCAGAGCTGGATCTCCAGTTGATCTTTCAGGGGCTGGACAAATTTTGTACCAGAATCGAGAGAGCTAAAACAATCAGGAAAAATGCCAATGAACCGAGAGGGGTAAAAGCGAGGGGTGGCTCCGCTGGAGGCAAGGATTTCAGTCTATCCGCATTCCCTGGTGGAAGTGGAGCTCCCTACAGCTACTACTACCCCTTTGTTGAGTAAAAGTTGTATGAGTATAAAGGCGAGGGGTAATCTTAAGTCTAGCATAGAAATAAGGCCGGGGTTGAGTCAATCAGGGGACAATGTTGTACTCACTTCTGACGAAGCAGGCCAAAGGCAAGGAATATCTAGAAGATTATCATTATCAATAGGGCCGGTAAATGATGTGGTCTCTGTATTAAATCATCCTAACCCTCTATCGGTAGGTTCAGAAACCAACCCTGAGAGTCGTTTGCTCCCAGGGGTGTTTTCTTTTAAGGATAGAGAGAAAGAGAGAGACAGAGAATTTAGGAACTTCGACCCAGTATTCCTGCCAAGTGGCAATAAATGACTAGAACCCCACGATCCCCCCACATTAAGAGTGCGGTCGTGGAATAGAGCAGGGATTAAAATGAAATTGAGGGATGTTGATTTCTTGGACTGTATTAAGAACTACCAAATTATTTTGGTGCAAGAGACCTGGTCCATCCAGGACTTCAACTTATTAGGGTTTAGAACCTTTAATATCCCTGCCCATCCTTCTAGGGTGGGAGGGAGGCCGCATGGGGGTGTAGCCCTGCTTGTTTTCTTGGCACTGCAGATTTCTCCCAGGCTACTAGATGCAGTTACCCCCTTTTATGGTCTGTGGCATTTTAAGCTGGATAAGAACTTGGAATTCCTGTTAGCAAATATATATGTCCCTCTTGTTGTATCCTCGTATTATGTCCAAAGTATATGGTCCTTTATTATGGACTCATTACAGAAAGCAAGGGAACAGTATCATGGAGCCCATGTCCTACTGGGAGGAGATTTTAACACAAGACTGGGAAATAAGAGTTCTTGCCCAGGGAACCTCGATTTGGAGGCTCCCCTTGATATCCCTTGTAATATGGAACGCCATTCTAGAGATTCAGTTGCGTGCTCTAGGGCAACTGATTTAATAGAATTAATACAAACTCTAGATTTGATCGTGCTGAATGGACAAGTGGGAAGAGATTTGGTGGGACATTATACCTTCAGTTCGAGTTTGGGGAATAGTGTAATTGACTATCTGCTCATTTCAAATTCATTAATAAAGCTAGCTGTTGATTTTATGATAATTCCAGCTTTCCTGACTAATCATTTTCCTCAGGCTTTGGTTCTATCTGCCGAGAGGTGTGAAGAGCCTCAGGTTCTACACTGGTCCCCTTTACGGCAAACTAAGTTGACAATATTAACAAAGATTAAATGGTCAGAGCAAGTGGCGCAGGCATGTGAGACCTGCAGGAGTCCGGACTCTGTATGTACCTTGGCAAGAGGGATTCTTGCTACTAAGGGGGATGTTATTGAGGCATTTGAGGGGATTGTTAATCTCTTTCGAACCTCTTTGTCCGCTTTAAGTTCAGCGGGACACCAAACTTATCATCAACCAGTTTGGTTTGATGTGCACGTAGGCTACTAAGGAGGAACTCGAGGAGATTTCATCAATATCCATCTCAAGTCAATAAAGATATATTCATGGGTGCTAGGGTGCAGTATAGATTACTGATGGCCTATAAAAAAAAAAGAGACTTCTACATGAGTCAGTGGAAAACCCTGGAGCTGGTAGTGCAGGAGGGGGATCCGAAAAGGTTTGGGGCCACGGTGCGAAATGCAAGGAAAAACGACCAGGTTGGGAGAGCAGCCCAGGTATCATGTAAAACTTGGGAGCTCTATTTTATAAGCTTGTTTCAAAACGAACTACAAGGTAGGTTTTTGATCACTCAGGGAGTTGATCATCTACCTGACTGGGCCCCAGTTACCCCTGAAATGGTAAAGGAGTTGATTTTGAAGTCAAAATCCGGGAAGTCTCCAGGGGGAGATTTTATCCCAGTGGAATTACTAAAATTACAACTAGATTGGTGGTCAAGAATTCTTGCAACAGTTTTTACCACTATTAACAACTCAGGGCGTATACCTAAGAAATGGCTGTCTAGTATCGTGGGCCCAATTTATAAGAAAGGTGATCCACTGCTCCCAGAGAACTATAGGCCAATTAGCCTATTGAGCGTGGTCGGCAAATTGTACGCGAGGTATTTATTGGGAAAACTGCAGGAGTGGATGAACTCCAATCCATACTCGAACCAGAGCAGGCGGGCTTTAGGAAAGCTATGTCCACTGTTAGCCAGATTTACACCCTGACGTGTATGATTACTAAATATACTGGATCAAAATGTCTAGGACATAGGAAAAAAAATCAAAGCTCAACTTGTGCTTTGTTGATCTTCGAGTAGCTTTTGACTCGATCAACAGAGATAGGCTGTGGAACAAGTTAAGTAAGACAAATATTGACCCACGTCTTCTTTATCTAATAATTAAACTTTATACTGATAACACCATGCAAGTTCAAGGTAGCTCATACCTTGCCTCTGACACAAAATATCCCAGTTGCTAATTAATTAATTAATTAATTAATTAATTAATTAATTATCGACCAGTCTCTAACCTCCCCTTCTTAGGGAAGGTTATTGAGCGGGTGGTGGCCGGCAGTTGCAGGAGCATCCGGACCGTGTCAGTTTTCTTGATCCTTCGCAGTCAGGATTTCACCCGGGTTATTTCTTTTTATGTACAAATACTTCTATCCCACCCCCTCCTGCACACAATGGCAGCTAGGGGCGGCTCACAACAAAACACAATAACATTTATAAAATTCATAAAATAGGTTTACATTTTAAAAAGGCAGAAATAAACTGCTCCCATTCCCTCCCCAATCCAACCCCCCCACCCCCCTTTTCCCCACTAAAGGCCTGGTGAAACAGCCAGGTCTTACACCGTCGTCGGCAAGAAGGGGAGGTCTGGGGCTGGGCGGGCCTCCGACAGGAGGGAATTCCACAACTTAGGAGCGGCCATCGAGAACGCCCTCCGGGAGACTTTGACGCTGTTGTAAGACGCGGCTGTTGTGCCTAGTTTTCGATGGGGAGGGTGGGGGGCGGTTAGGGATATTTTTTCATTCCTCCCTGTTGTGTTTGTTTTGAAGTTGGTTTTATTGTTGTTATTATAAGCTGCCCAGAGCTGCCTGTGGCGGGATAGACATTTTTAAAAATAAAAATAAGTAAATAAAAACTCAGGCCGGACGAATCCTTACCCAGTGAGCCGGCATACCCGCTCTCCTCCTCCTGTTTCACCTCCCTCAGCCCGACGTCCAATACAGCTCGCTCTGCCTCTGGGAAACTCTCCTTCTCTTCCTTGAATGTTGCCGGCATCTGAAACGACAAAAAATCCTTCAGCAGGAGCAATGCAGAGACCCACGGGGCGATTACCAAATCAGAGAATTTAGGGCTGAAAGAACCTTTACCGTCTCCTGTGCAGAAGCGAGGCCAATTCTACCTGGACCATTCCTGATCGATATTCATCCAGGGTGTCACCATCGAGCCTGTTCCGCAGGCACGTAGCCTGGGATTCATCTTTGGCTCCTTCCTCTCCTTCATGCCTCAGAACTAGGCTGTTGCCAAGTTCTGCCATTTCGCTCTGTATAACATTGCTAAAATCCGGCCCTGCTTGACTGTTGCCGCTGCAAAAAACCCTTGTCCACATTTTAGTCATCTCTCACCTTGACTATTGTAACTTCCTCCTTACCGGTCTCCCCTGCTCTGGCTCCCCTCATCTCTATTCAATTCTAATTCAATTTTGTTTATTAGGCTCAAGCTTCCGCCATGGCCAAGGGGTGGGGTGGGGCCATCTCTATTCAACGCTCCGCAGCCAAAATCATCCACCTTCCCCGTCAGTTGGACCATGTACAGTCCCTCCTCTCAACCCTGCACTGGCTTCCTCTACGGGAACACATTCAGCACAAGCTCCTGGGCTTCACCTTCAAGGCTCTTCCTGGCCTTGCTCCCCCATATCTCTCTGCTCTTGTATCCGACAACATTCCTGCCTGAGAACTTTTCTCCTCCTCTGCCCCCACCCACGCTTCCTCTAAGCACCTTCGCCTTTTCTCTCTTGCTGCCGCTATGTCTGGAACTCCCTCCCTGGATGCACTCGTTCTGCTCCCTCCCTCCCAACTCCCTCCTGAAAACCTACCTCTTCTATCAGGCTTTCTCTGGGTCATCATGATTGAAAGTGCAGCCTCTTCCCTCAGAATCTCTTCCCCGTATCTAAGTTAAGCAAGTGCACCCGTGTTATCTCAACCTCACGAATGTATCCTTGTCTCTCTTGATGTTCACCTCTCCCTTATCCCCCTTCCTTGTCTCTCTCAAACTGTAAGCCCCTTGGGGTAGGGACCTGTCTACAACTACTGATTGTACCGTGCTGGGTACACCATTGAAGCTATAAACACAACAACAACAGAGAAGAAAATTCTTCTCAATATTTAACTAAATCTCTCTGGCAATGTCAGCCCATTCCCACTTGTTCAGCCCTCAGTTGCAAAGGAGAATAGGTTTCCATCCTGTCTATAGCAACTTTTCACATACTGTACTGCAGATCTGTTCCCACCACCGCCACCGCCTCATCTTTTCAAGGCTAAACATGCCCAGGGAAAACACATGACCGCCTCCTCCTTCAAAAAGGAAAAAAAAACAACAACCAAAAATCGTTCTCAAAACTACATAAAATTAGCTGGCTTCCAGCATGGAGATGATCAAAATTTGCACTCCGTGTCTTGCCACAGACTGCTGCATACAACAGCTACTCTCTGGGAGAAACACACTGGAAATCAAAATGGGACTCCGCAGAGCTAAAGCCAGGAGTCTTCACTGTTTAAGTTAAGGATCCAGGCTCTGCACTGAGAAACTGGCGCCGAGGGGAACAACAAACACCCATCAGGATTTAACGTTCTCACCTGCTGTTCCCGTCTCTCGGCCTCTCGCTGATCTGATAGGAAATTCTCAGTCAAAGCCACTGCCTGGGTGCAGGTCTCTGGGCCGTGTTCCCTGACCCAGCTCTGCATTTCCTGGGGCAGGACGGTCAGGAACTGCTCCAGGATCAGCAGCTCCAGGATCTGCTCCTTCGTGCGGCTCTCCGGCTTCAGCCAGCGACAGCAAAGCTCCTGGAGTCGCCTGCAAACCTCTCGGGGCCCCTCGGCCTCCTGGTAGCGGAACTGCCTGAAGCGCTGGCGCTGCGTCTCTGCGCTGATGTTGTACCCTCGCAGGATGGCCCCCTTCACCTTCCCGTAGTCTCCCCTGTCTCCGGCGTCCAGGCTGCTATAGGCCTGTTGGGCTTCTCCACTGAGGGCCGGTACGAGTCGGGTCACCCACTCTCCTCTCGGCCACTGGCAGGCGTCAGCCACTCGCTCAAAGGTGGCCAGATAGGCCTCGATATCGTCCCTCTGGGTCAGCTCAGGCAGCTGCAGGTTGTGCCAGGCTGGGGTCAGAGGGGCCTGTACCGTCTCCAGCACCCTCTGCCATTGGGCTTCCCAGCTCTGGGGCAGCCCCTCCTCTGGCTCCTGCTGAACTTGCTGTGGGGTCGCCCAGCCCAGTAACTCCCCGATGGTCCCGGCCTGGATTATAAGAGGGAGGTTTCCTGCTCCCTCCCCTGGATCAGGGCCTGCTGGTTCCTGCTCCTCCATTTTCACTCCTGGCTGCTCCCCCTGCTCTAGCGGTGCCAGGAATGGGAGACCAACGACTGCCGCTGCCCCCTGCTCTGCAGCCATTTTGTTTGTCCTAGAGTTTTATCCTAGAGGGGGCCTTCTTTAGTGTCAGTCTCTCACTGGTGGGAAATGTCCAGCCTCTGGCTTCACCTTGCAGTCCGGTCAGTACAGGGGGCCGTCCCCCCAGCTCCCACTGGCAGTGACAAGGTTGGTGCGTGGCCAGGCCCGACTAGTGACACAACAGGGTCTCAGTCTCTCTCGATACAGAGGGGCTGGAGCTGGTCTCGTCTAGCGAGCTTCTCCCTGAGGGAAAGAGACAAACAACTGTATTGAAAGGAGCAGCCCCAACCTGCTCTCTGCCTCTAACGAGACATATTCTCCCAGCTGATCAGCACAGAAACAAGGAACATTTCCCAGCTGGTGCCCCCTCAGGAAAACCAACCAGCCATCTGAGGTGACGGCTGCCATCTTGTCCCGCACCCCAAGGTCTGAAATGGGAACCTCCAGAGCTGACCTCACAAGCCTGCCCAGCAAGGGGGTAACAGGAAACCCAAAGCTGGGGGGCACGGGGACAACACCCTACCAAGACACTACCCCGGGACCTTCCCCGACTCCCCACCACTTCCACCCGCACCCAGTTACAGAGAGATTCTTTTCAAAATCAAATATGAGCCGCTACTCCATTCTCTTGTCACATGACGTCACCTGACCTAGATCACGGGCAGTTAGGGTTGCCACCGATGCACATTTTTAAGGAACACTTATGAAAAATGCATGTTGCAGGGCCTGCATTGGTGCCAATGCAGGCCCTGCAACATGCATTTTTCATAACGGTTCCTTAAAAATGTGCATCGGTGGCACCCCTACTGGCAGCCTCATTTTTCAGGCCCACTACTACCTGGGATAGGCCCATGGTTGCCATGGAGGCCATGAACTCCTGCTCTGCTCCATAAAGTCTGGCCTCCGCGTGGACTGAAGTTCCCCAAAACAATAAGCGTGGTCGACCAATACACCACATCCAAGACCGACTCTGCTAGAGCAGTCAGGGAGGCTGCGGTGCAGTGGGGCGCTCGGTACACCAACAGGATCCCTAAGCTATCCCCAGCCAAATCAAACACTAGATGGACACACTCCATGCCGGACAAATTCTGCACTGGAAACCTCCGGAAGGACATTGAGTCCTTAAAAATCATGGCTACACCACACACAAACACCCCGAGCCCCGAATGGACCTAGACGGATGCTGCACGGAGTACCCAGCCGGCACCAGCTCAGCCAAAATCGGCCCCGATTCATCATCCAATCAGGTCTCCGTTATGCCATGCACGGTCGGCAGCTCCACCAGGATAAACACCCGGACGGACGTTGATTTATCTGCCACCGACCTTGCATTCAACAGCATCAGATCCAGGGCCTCATCAGCCCTAAACGGCCTAGGCCCCATCCGAGAGATCGCTTGGCTCCCCATATCCCGTCGCAGCTTCTGCAATCGGCTGGGGGCGCCTCCTGGGGACCCCAGTTTTTCGCTGCGTCTGGGCTACGAGGAGGGCGTTCTCAGCCGTCCCACCTTTAGTGTGGAGCTCCATCCCCCAGGAGGTCCACCTGTGTTCAAGCCTGGCCACCTTCCTAAGATCATTTTGTTCCCTTGGGCTATTGGCCGTGGGGACTGACCCGGAGGAGGGGGCTGTTGATTTAAGGGGGTGGGTGGGTTGGGGGATGGGGAGAGGGATTAGGTGGGAGGTTGCTGGAGGGTGGGAGTGGATTGGGTTTCGGGGGAATTATGTTTTAAGTGTTTTTATGTTGTATTTTATACTTTTTTGTAAGTCGCCCTGAGCCTTTAGGGAAGGGAGGGATATAGATACGAAATAAATAAATAAATAAATTGGGGGGGGGGGGGCACCTTAGGAACAAGCACCATCTTCAATAGCAGCAAGATCTGAACTCCCAGCCCTTTCTATCCCAGTTCAGAGAACAGCCCCCCAGGTTGCAAAGAGAGGGCCAGGCTCCTGGACACGATGCTGCCCTCTCTCTGCACCCATCACTGGCAGCCGCTGCATCACACTTCTCTCCCCTGCCCACTGGATGTTGTATTCCTCCCCCTGCCCCCCCCCCAAGCTAATCGATGACGACAAAGTGGGTCAGTAATTTTCGGACCAACACGACAACCCCACACTCTCTAGACGGCCGGAGAATATATTGAAATTCACGGTTTGAAATGAAAACTTTGCAATCTGAAGAAAAAGGAAACAGACTCAGCAGTGACCACAGCCTGACTAGGGGCCCGGTGCGGCCCCGCAACTTCACCTTTACTGGAGTCTGGGGAGGGGCCAACGTAGCAACCATACACGCTCTCTAGAGCAGCGGTGAGGCCCGAGGGGGGCTAGTTTTTATTTTGCCCCTAGACCCAATTCCTACCCCCAAGCGTTGAAAGGGTGAGCTCAGGGAAGGGTGCAGAGATGAGGGGATCTGCTCCAAGACAGGGGGGTGGATTCATGGCACAGATCCATGATCTGGACCCCTCTCACCCTCCCCAAGAACAACCCCCTTAAACACCCCAAACCCACTTCTATGCACCCCCTGGAGCGCGCAGTGATCTTCAAACAGGCCCCTGGGAAGGAAAAGGTTCCCTGCTCCTGCTGTAGATACAGTCACCCCTCACCCCCCTCTGCTCAGCCCCCTCTCCCCAAAAGTGACCAGAACTACAACTCCCAGCAGCCTCTGGGCAGCAGCCCAGCCAGGCTAAAAAAAATTGGGGGAGGGGGTGCTGAGCACCCCAGGGATCCACTCCTCATCACCCCCTGGGGTCTCCTATCCGCTCCCCCACGCCCCACCTACCTCCATCCCGGCTCTAGGGACCAGGCAGGACTCGCTTCCCGGCGGCGGCAGCGTGAGTGGGGGAGACACAAGGAGAGAAGCAGACGCTGCAGGAAACTGGGGGCTGGGAAAGGGGAGGGGAAAGCGGGGGCTGATGGGAGTTGTAGTCCCAGCCCAATGATGAGACTCACGGGGGGGGGGAAACCCTGGCAGCTCTTCCCTCGCCACCTGGGGGGGCAGAAGCAACATCTGGTTTCCAGCCTCCCAGCCGGGGGGAGTCCTGTTTGGGCGGCATGAGCTGCCTACAAGCCCCAAGCAGCCTTTTTGCTCCTGCTGCCACACGATCAGCCAGAGCCAGCGCAAAGGCTGCTGGGGCTTGTAGTCTGGTTCTCTGTGGGGCAAGGACGTCCCATCTGGTCCCTGCTGGGGGTGAAGTGGGCAGGTTGCAAGGGAAGGGGGGGGGAGGAAATTGTGTAATTAATAAAAATACACATTTATAATCATGAATATATTTAATAAAACAGTATCTTAATAAGGAACTGGGAACGAGTAACTAACTTCAGCCTCTATTTGTTAGGAAGTGAGTGGTAGTTTGGCACAACTGGGCATGCTCAGTAGAAATCAGTGAAGGCCACTTCCTTATTCCTGCCCACAGTTGGTGTGCAACACTGGTTTGTCTGCTGCCTTCCGGGGGGGGAACTGTGCCAGCCCCTGGCTCACCCCAGCAGGGCTTTATGGGGCACTGCTGACACCAGTTGGGGAGGGGGTGTATTATCAAGGATGGATGGAGGCATCTGGGAGGGGCGGGGGGAGAGACTGGGGGTTGGCAGACCATGGCTCACCCCAGCAGGGCTCAGGGGCATTGCTGGCAGCGCTGGGGCAGGGTGGGTATGACCAGGGATGGATGGAGGCAGCCCATGGGGAGGGAGAGGGCTGTGCCAGTCTATCACCCCCTCATGGAGGGCTCAGGAGCCCCGGGGCAGGGATAAGGCTGGGCTGGGCCTTGTCGGGCAGTAGGGCCGGTTGCACTATCTGCTGGGTGCATGGATGGGGCGCGGGGTGGCATTTCTGACTCTCCCCCCCCAGGCCCCACTTTCCAGTTGACCAGCCCCCAGACCCCCATTGTGTGAAATGCCCCCCCCCCCTCAGGGTTAATTTTCAGGGGAGCGGATCCCTCTGGCGCTCTCACTCCTAAAGACGCCTGTACCAGAGCCATGGCTTCTGTATTCTCTAGCACCCGCATTTTTTAGAAAAAGTTTCCCCTCCCTCACCGTGCTGCAGTCAGGACTGGCTTTTCCCTTCCCACCCTCACTGGCTGCAGGGGGTGGGGTGGGGGGAGCCAGCTCTCTTAGGGGCCACTCTGACGACAGGTTACAAACTGGAGACGAGTCCATTTTTATAGGGAGAGGAGCCAGGACAGTGTCAGAGCCGGACTGGAATTTGGCAAGAGCAGACAAAATAATGGCTGTGTCACGAGAATGGTTGAGCGGGTGATGTGTTGTCTTTAATAGCCAATGGACCGGTGTCTGTGTGAGGGATCCCTACGTTCTGGGAAGCGTTTGTCTCAGCACTTGTTCATTGTAATACACCGTTCTAATCTCTGCATTGGTTATATTTTGTAACATCTTTGTTATTTTTTTGAACATTTCCTAGTAACATTCTTTTTCTCTCTATTATTACGAATTATCAAATAAGACCCAAGCCAGAAAAGGAGGACGGTCTTTCACTAATTCCAAAGAACATCACCCTGGGACGATGAGGAATTCCACCAAGGGTCAGAAAGAATGAAGATGATGTTCATTTTTTGGACTCTGTCACAGGGACCCCTTTAGTCCCCTGTTATTTGCAATGCTCTGTTGGGCCCAAGCTTAGTTCTCCCTGAAACTCTACAGTGACCACAGAGGAACTTCAAGTGCAAGCAGATTTTTGGTCCGCCTCCTTCACAGCCTGCAGGGCTAAGATAGTGACTAATCCCAGTGGGGAGTCGCTGAGCTGAAGAGTCTCTAAACATGCCTTGATTGCTGCCCTAATGCCTCACTTGATCATCTGACTAAAAGGCGCATCTTCAGACCTGCAATAAATATTTTGAATCAAAAAATCATACCGCAAGCCTTATATGGCTCAGAAATTTGGGTAATAGAGTCAGCAAGTAAGCTTGAATCAGTGCAAAATAGACTTTTGAGGAAAATTTTTGGTGTACCGTTGGGAACCCCGGCATGTTGATTAAGATCTGAAACAGGAACTCTTCATGTTGAGCCGCAGGCCAAAAATCAGACCTCTAATGTACTGGAAACGTATATTGCTAATGCCAAACCAGAGGCTGCCGAAATTATGCTGGCTGGAAATGAGCAGCTCAGATTATAAATACAAATGGGAAAATAAGTTGAGAACTTTTACTGAGGAAATGGGTTTATCCCTCCCTTCCCTAGTTGCCTTTTCGATTGAACAAACCAAAAAGATGTGTAAGCAACGTTTGGAGGACCTTTACAGGCAAAAAGATCTAGAGGCTATTAAGTTAAATAAGGTGGCACCATGGTATACATTTATAAAGGTATTTCATCAGCAAGAATATCATCCTTAGGCAAAGTCATTGCCTCCCATGGCTTCCAATACCACCTCTATGCTGATGACACTCAACTCTATCTCTCTACTCCCTCTCTCTCCCTCTGTTCAAGTTCGTCTCATCAACTGTCTCTCTGACATCTCTACCTGGATGTCTCAACGTCAACTCAAACTCAACATG
>QEPC01013004.1:59838-70949 GCA_003113815.1 Sphenodon punctatus | reverse complement strand
ATGCCCTGACTGTGGGGAAAGCTTTAGATGCAGCTCAGCCCTTAGTAGCCATCACACAGTGCACACCGGAGGGGAAGCCCTAGAAATGCCTTGAGTACGGAAACAGCATTAGGCGCAGCTCAGCCCTTTGTAACCGTTGGGGCGCGCACACAGCAGAGAAGCCCTGTACAGGATGCCCCGGATGTGAGAGAAGCTGCTGGGACCCGTCAGCCCTGGAGGGCTCGGGCCGGTGCATTAGCAATAAAATCCCCTTAGAGCAGTGACCCCGCCCCTCTTGTCACTGCCTCTATCGGCACATGGCGGGTTACGTTTTATTGGAGCATTGGCATCGCAGAGACTCAGTGTTTCGCAATGTGATTCATCCTGTCGGGGGAGAAACGGTCTCAAGGATCAAGATTGTAACCCTTTTCCATTCCCCTGTGACCCCGGAATCTGCGTTTAGTTCCCACCTGGTTAATTCTGCTGGGCCCCACAAGGGCATCTTCATTAATGGTGAACTCCTCCCTTGGAAGATCCCGGGGGTTCATCCTTCCAACTTTCACTCTAAGGAAAGACTGATTTGGGTCTAGGATCTAGTTTACAATATCAGATCCAGCTGCTAGTTCCCTGCTCTCATCCAAAAATACCTCATCCCCAGCCCTGTTGTTAAAATGGGCGTTTCTCAGAGATGAGCGGAGCTGGATTGAAAGAGAGAGCATCAGAAATAACAAAATGGGGCAAATGGCTCCAAATGTAGGGTTACCATACCGCCCCTTTTAAAGAGGGCATTTATGAAACATACATGTTGCAGGTTTGTATTTTTCATAAGCATCCTCTTTTAAAGGGGAGGTACGGTAACCATACCCGAATGTGATGGATCCATCACCCTGTGATTTACAAACTCCTGCTCTTGGGAGCTCCAGTTCCCTGTTTCTGTAGGAGTTTCTGCAGTGGAATCCTGCAGGGAATGCAAACTCGGATTTACTGGCTTTGCACCAGCTCTGAATCCCACACAGCATTGCCACCAAAAATGTGCAGGTTAACATTTCCATGTTGCAAATCCCAGGCCTGATTTCTCACCTGGAGATTTTCCAGGAGGCAAATCGGGCACATTTTTCGCATGGGAAAGTGCCCTGACTGTCTGTGAGCTGATGCCTTAAAGAGACAGTGACAACATGCTGGGGGGGTCTGGTCCTGCAGGGACTCACCCCTGGGAACTGCACCCTGTGACAGTATGTTTCTATTCAAGGTTTTAGCCGTGGTAAGTTTTCTCCCCCCAAATTCTAGTAAACACTTTTCTATGAGTTTCTTTTATAATCACTTTTATTCGTAGCAAGTTTTATTTCTCAACAGAGAATGGAAGACTCTTGGGCAGTTGGTGGTTGTCCTTTTTGATCAAGTTTCTGCCCTGGGTCAGAAACAGGCAAACATCTGGCAGCGTTTGAAGACACGTGCCAGCGGGTCCCAGGCCACAGTGGAGCAAAGCAGCCCCAATAGGCCAACATCCCCTCTGTTTTACCCAACGGGAGGAAGCAGCAAGAGCAGCAGGAGAAGGAGCCAAGTCATTCCAAGCACAAGGAAACCTTCCCCTCTGGCCGCAGTGGGAATCCCCCCCGCGCTCGGATGCCTCCGGCCTGAAAGTGGCACCAGCAAACTCTCATGGCAAATGCCCAGGCAAGCTCCAGACTGCAGCTAACTCTGCAGCCACACAGATTGCAGCCTGAAGGGGAACCATCAACACTACTTACAGTTGCCTTCGGTAGGGATGGGCGAACAGATCACGGTTCGGGTTCGTCCATTCGGTTCGTCTGCGTTTGGTGCGGCAGTTCGGCTAGTTCGCCGAGTTCGGGTTCGGCTGTTCGGTTCAGTCGTCCGAACAGGCCGTTCTGTTAGGCCGTTCGGATGTTCGGTTCGGCCGTTCGGGAAGTGTTGGTATGGCTGTTTTTTAGTTTTTTATATTTTTTTTGTTTTTTGATTGGGTTTTATATGGTTTTCTTTTGTTTTTTATTTTGTTTTTTTGTTTTTATATGGGTTTTTTTAATTTTATTTTTTTATCTAATATTATATATATCTGTCTACACTAAATCTAACTGCTATTAACTATTCTAAATGCTATGAACTAAATGGATTATCTAATAAGGATACAGACCTACTCCTACAAACACTAAAACTAAATCATTAACGCTCTCTCTATCACTAAGCTAACTCCTACAACTCTCTACTATCTATCTATCTATCTATCCCCCCATCCCATATCCATATCCAAATATATATATATATGGCTATACATATGGAGAGATATATATGGAGAGATATGGATATATATACATCCCATATATATGGATATACATATGGAGATATATATATGGAGATATATAGAGATATATACATCCCATATATATGGGATGGGGGGGAATCACAAACAGAAGAGGAGTCTGTAGTGAAATACATACATTACCTACTCAATGAGTCTGTACAGTGAAATGCATAACACAAGGTTTCAGTTTATGGTTTAAGTTTCATTTCAGTACAAAACTGAAATGAAACTTAAAGCAATCTAAAAATCCTACTCAACGCCTGCTGTTCAGGAACAGTGACTAGCTCAGAAGGTGTTGGGAAGGGGGGAGGCAGATAATTAGTTTCGTTTCTTGCAAGCCTCTCCACCCCTGGTGCCTGGAAGTCTGCTCCTCAGGTGACTGACACCTCCCTGTCATGTTTGACTTTCCAGTGAACCTTTTTTTGCCACCCGAACTCACCCGGACACGATCTGAACTGACCGAACTGTTCGGCCATTTCGCCGTTCGGTTTGTTTGGTATGTTCGCGTTCGGGTCCGGTTTCAAGTTCGGTCGTCCGAACAGGCCAAGTTCGGGCCGAACTCCGAACTACGTTCGTCCATCCCTAGCCTTCGGGGACTCAGGGCAAGACGTTACCAGCTCTTCCATGCTTTTTGTCATTGATTTTCATGCAGCCTCTGGAAATCCATGGGGCTTCAGCAAGGAGATTGGGCCAAGGACAGTATTGTGGATAATTACAGGGGGGATAATCACCTCCCCAAAGTTGTGAATTCTCTGCAGCTCTGCGCCCAGCGGCACAACTGGAGAAAACATGTTTGTGAGATCTCAGCAACGCTGCTCTCTGCTTCTCAGCAGGGCCGGTGGGCTCAGAGTGACCCTTAGTTTCGAAATGCCCTCAGGAGAGCCAGAGCCCAGTTATTCCCTTCGACTGGACTCATTCTGAATATTCAGAGAAGTTGGACTGGATCAGAAATCTGGGGTCTCGGTCTTCCCTGGGCTGCATCCCCGGGCCACCGGACCATCACAGTGGGCTGCAGCACTAGAACACAGCCCCACCTGCTCCAAAAGTACAGACCCCAGTTGCTAGAGCAGAAAAGGAATCTCCATTAACAGTACAGGACGTATGACGTTAGGGAGGAGCAGTTCTGACGTCAGCCAGCAGAGGGCAGTGAGAAACATGCTCCTTTGGCCAATTGATTCCAATAGTCTGCACTCCCCATGTAAACAGAAATTGGCAGGGAAAAATAGAACTCTTGTGTTCTTTGGTGCCAGGAATTTCTCCTTTTCAACATCCAAGACTTGTTTTATTCTGACAGGAGCCAGCTTCCTTCACAGGGTCTGCAGCTCAAACCCTACAGTGTCCTGTTGGCCAGAGAGAACCTGAGAGGAAAGCAGACCCAGGGCAAAAGTTAAACTCCCCTGTCCATTTCCATCATTCCAGCTAAATGAGCACGAAGGGGACAAGGAAATCAGATTCTTACCATTGCCTCTGTGTCACTGACCAAGCGGTTGGGGGTGGGGGGGCTAGTATCACAAGGAAGGGAATTGGGCAATATGAATCTCTTTGTTTGTAATGAGACAGTGACTCTTTCAGGGCCTAATCCTGACCCACCTTGGTAGCAGTAGGTTCAGGATGGAACCTTAAAATCCTGAAAAGCAGTCTTTGTTCTTTTCTCCTAGAACTATCCCTGTAAGGAAAGGCACTGGGACAGGGGATTGATTTGGGGCACAATCCCACACATTTTCTGTGGAGGAGTCACTAGTCATCCCATTAAAGGCAACAGAGTCCCTGACTGGAGACAGGGCCACTCCTTTGAGGGATGGTTTTGCAGGACCAGGCCCCTAATTCCACCACAGAATCAATCCCAGATGAAGCTCAAAACATCTCTTAGATTGAACATGGCCTGACCTGGTTGCTGGGTCCAAGGGGTTACTCTCCACTGAGCATGCACATGGGGGAGTGGGCTTTGGGAATCTGAACCTACAGCTAAACTGGGGGGATCATTCTGAGCTTCATAATGGGCCCATCCCAAACCCAGCTTGGAAACCTCCTCATGTCTAAAACGTCAGATAGAGGCCTCATCTCCAGGGGTATCAGGTTGTGTGGGGAGGCCTTGATCTGAGAGCGGACAATTGGGTCCCTTACCTCAGGAATTGTCTTTCTGTGGGCTCGATGAGAGGTTATTCAGACAGTGGGAGTGTTCTTCCGCATAGCCAGTAGGAGGCAGCACCAAACTTTCAGCTGGGCATGCGTAGGGAGAGCGCTCCCTTGCTTCCCCAGGAGTATGAAGCCGTAGGACCAAGAATGATTCTGAAAAACACAAAAAAACAACACAACCCCGCAAGGAGCGGGGAAAACACAGCAGGCACCCATTAAGAAGAGTGCAACAAGCCCCAGGGAATCTGGCGTAATAGATGAGGCACCAGAAAGATCCTCGGGAGGGCCAAATAACCTCCCATCGAGTCCACAGAAGGACAATTCCCGAGGTAAGAGACCCAATTGTCTGTTCTATGGACTCTCCGTCCGTTTATTCAGACAGTAGGATAACGGACAAGGCCTATATGAATTCACAGTGATGCCTTTTGGGTTAAAGAATAGTGGGTCTAGATTCATGAGATTAATGGATCACATCCTAGAAGGGATGCGTGACTTTGCCGTGGCTTATATAGATGACCTGGTGATTTTCAGTAAAACATGGGACACACACATGACACACGTACTACACAGCATTAAGGGGGCAGGACTAACAATAAAACCAAAGTGTAAAGTTGCTATGGGTACCGTTACATAGCTAGGGCACAAGGTGGGAAATGGCATATTAGGTCCTCGAAAAGACAAAGTAGAGGCTATTTGCTCCCGGCCTGCACCCACAACCAAAAAACAGATCCAGAGGTTCATAGGAATGATTACTTACTTCTGCCACTATGTCCCACAGTTCAGTGCCATAGCGACCCCCCTAACTGACAAATGTAAGAAGCAATGCCCAAAGAAGATACAATGGTCAGCAGTGTGTAACAAAGTGTTTGAAAAACTTAAGAGGGTTCTGTCTGAGGCACCAGTGTTAATCAGCCCAGATTATGACAAGGAATTCCATGTCTGGACGGATGCCTCTGACACCGGCCTGGGAGCAACCCTCACACAAAAAGGGGAGGATAGAATACACCATCCCATTGCATACCTTAGCAAGAAACTGCTCCCATGGAAAAAGAATCTGGCAACCATTGAAAGAGAGTGTCTGGACATAGTGTGGGGTTAGCGTGAAGAAACTTAAACCGTACTTATTTGGTAGAACGTTCACAGTATACACTCACCTCTGACATGGCTTAATAATAGGGCTGGGACACTGGGGAGAATACCGGATACCGGATGTACCAGTACTGGATCTCCCTGGTACCGGATTTACCGATATTGGCATACCGGATTTTTAATATTGGCCACAGTACTTGATTTTTTACATTGCGGCTATTGCCTTCAATGGCCGCAATGTAAAAAATCCGGTATGCCGGTACAGGTAAATATTGGATTAAGCCGATACACCCAAAACCCAGCAATATCGGATCTCGGGAGAACCGGAATTCCCACCCCTACTTAATAATGTTAAAGACTGCAACTCCAAACTGCTGAGATGGAGTTTGTTTTTGCATGAATTTGACACGAGAATTGAACACATAAAAGGTAAATAAAATGCGGCAGCTGACAAACTCTCACGCAGGGACACCCCAGTCTAATCATGTTACGGGACACTGTCGTGACCACTCCACATGATCTGGAAGTGGAGGAGCTGTCACAAAGAGATATTGGACTATAGGTCTAACTAATAAGTAAAGCTGAAGGTTAAACATGTATGTAATGTTAAAACTGAGAACTGTAAACTCACTTCATGTAATCATGTAATGTAAAACGGAGAACTAGAAACTCAATCCAAGCACTGGAGAGACACAATGATATGCCAATGTGTATTCAGAAAGGCTAACAACTTTGGAGACACTAGACAGAAACCCCATTGAGTTGCAAATAGAGCTCTTCCTTTGCCTACGTGACACAGAACACACAGAGTTCTCCAGGCGGGAAAAGTGAGACAAAGGAACTTGAAAACATATAAAAGGGGAGATTGTTGCTACCAAGAAGACAACTGGATTTGCAATTGGAATTAAATTCAACCTCTGACTCCGAGGAGTCTTGGACTGCAGCTGGAAGGCATCATTTTGCTTGGCAACTAGTCTGTGGAAGAGATGCATTGAGAGAAAGACTGATTTCTAACCAACTGAAGGACTAAAGGCCCAGCCCTCCAACGTTGGACTGTGAAGGAACTCAAGTGAATGGATTTTCTGTAGGGTAAGATTCAACTAGGGACTTACCCAGTACAGATTAGGAGTGCGTTATTTTGTTTACTTTATTAGCCACTCTGTGTCAAACTATCTTTGCTTAAGTAATCAATAAACTTTCTTCTTTGCTAAGAAGTATCTGTTGTCTAGCATTGGGGACACAATCAGAGTACTCGTGCCCTCAAGCACTGGCGAACCCAGAGAGACAGTGTGTAAACGGGAAGTTCTGGGAAGTTGGGAGACAACAGGTTTATCCCACTTGCAGGACTGAATCAGCCAGAGACAGAACTGGTTCAGGTGGGCTGCAAGTGAGGGAAATTGAGTCCCTCAACCCAGGAAAGTGGGGTACAGGACCCCCAAAACCCTGACAAGGAGGTAAAAAGCAGTCCCCATTATTCGGCAGAGGCTGGGACAGAGACTAAACAGCGGGATCTATGACTGTCACCAGGATCGGGGTCCCCTTCTTTCTCTAGGCTGTCCCCTGAATGGCCACTAGGCCAGCTGCAACCCAGTTGCCTGTGCCCACGTGGGTTCCCAAGTGATCAGAAACCCTCACCACAATCAGGGAGCTTTCAGAGGTCCGCACCCCCAGAAATGCCTCCCCTTCTTCCCCCAGCCCAGCCGTAACTCAGAGAACCTTCCCTGGCCACCCGTAGCTTGGAAGACTTCACGGTGGGGTTGTCTTATATAATAATTTGTTTATTTGCGGTCGGCTCTCGCCGTAGCCGCATCACAATATAAAAGGTACAAAGTACAAAGCACAGAATACAAACATTCAATACAAAACGTCGAGTCAAAAAAATAAACTCAACAACGAGCTCTTAGCCCAACATAAGAAGTCCATTTACTATAGCAAGTTGCCTTGCTCTTTTTACAGGGCTTACCGCGGCAGAGCTTGACCCCTGAAAGGCCCCCTTACCAAGGGGATAAGGGGGCGATACCACTACCACAACCCTCCCTTTTTTTTGCAGCCACACAAACCCCAAAGGCCACCGCTGCTCTAGAGCGGCTAGAATTGTCCCCTTTCAGCAATAATTGAACCCTCGAGCCGTCCAACAAAAAACATGACATTGCGGCAATAAAAAGCCTCAAATATTTCTCCCTCAGCCCATTATGGCTAGGACAGTGTAATAATAGGTGCGCAATTGTTTCGGGCACAACCCCCTCGCAGCTCCGGCACACCCTAAGATCTTTTGGGGTTCTCATATATCGCCTTTCCGTCATCGCGGAGGGGAAAAGGTTACACCGCAGCAGCGTCAGCACCCTCCTCTGCTGGTCATCAGACCAATTAAGATACTCAAGAGAGGCCCTGTTTGAATGGGGCAGATGATAATCCGGGGCTATCCCTTGGGATGATAATGCCACAACTTCCAATTGAATCTCCTGGTCCAACAGTCTCCCCTTGATTTCTAGCAAAGCCCGTTTAGGCCCCGAAGACCTCAGGTGATCTTCTGCCAGGCCCAAACTACAAAAGGCCTTTTCAATAGGCTGGGACCACTGCTCTATGGTCTTTTCGCCATCAATAAACGATAATAGGGATCCAGGTGCTGGAGGGAACGCAACCACTTTAAACCAAAATTTGAATAAGGCCAGCGTGGCCTGCACCTTTATAGATTTCATATCCAATTCCGCCCTCAAGATCACCTACGGGGCACATCTGGGTAATCCCAAAATTAGTCGCAGAAAGCTATTCTGGGGGGTTTCTAGTTTATCTAACACCGCAAGACCCCAAAGAGCTATTGCGTAAAGTAGCTGCGCTATTATTTTGGCCTTGAACAGGCGGAGTGCTGGGCCAACCAATTTCCCACCCTGGGAGAAGTAAAATTTCACCAGAGCTCTAGATGAATTCCGTGCCTGCAGCAAAGCTGTCTTAAAGTGCGGTAGCCAGCTGCCTGAATAAGCGCAAATAATCCCCAAATATTTGAACAAACGCACCTGGCTCAATTTCCTCACTATCAATAATCCATCGATGGATAGTCACTCTACCGGTCACTAAGACCGTAGTCTTCTCATAGTTGATACGCAGATTTTCTTGACTACAATACCAGGCAAACCTCTGCATACTCCGCCTCAGGCCCACCTGTGACACAGATAACAACACCGTATCATCTGAGTACAGTAACAAAAATAACTTCCTCGGGTCTAGTTTTGGGGCATGTAGATTTTCCCTGGACATAAAGGGAATTAGATCATTCAGACAGAAATTAAAGAGGGTCGGAGCTAACAAACAGCCCTGTCGAACCCCTCTCTGCACTGATACTGCCTTAGAGAGGGGGCGACCAGGGGCAAGGCGAACCTGCATGGTGTTGTTATCATGCAATTTGATCATCAGATAAAGCAGGCGACCATCAATAGATGAACCTCTGAGTTTTAACCAGAGACGCTCCCTGTCAACAGTGTTGAAAGCGGCCCGTAAATCTACGAAGCAGCAGTACAGAGAGGATGTCCTGAGGTGTATTTCATAAATAATAATTTAAGGATAAAAGCATGGTCAGTAGTTAACTGTCCAACTCTGAAACCAGTCTACTCCGGGTGGATGACCCTATTCTCCTCAAGCCATGCCAAGAGTTTGTCCTGTAGAAATTTTGCGTACAGTTTACCAATTATAGATAAGAGACTGATAGGCCTATAATTGGCAGGCTCCAAAGGGTTCCCTTTCTTAAAAATGGGGACCACAACGCTTTGTAACCAATGCTTGGGGAGCCTGCCCAAAGAATTAATTGTTGAAAAAAGCGGGGCAAGCAGGTTGGCCCACCACTCAGGTTTAAGTCTCAAAAACTCCAGGGGGATGAAATCGATTCCTGGAGCCTTGCCCACCTTAAGGAAACCAATCAGCTCCAATACTTTCTCCACAGAGACCGGAGGCCACTCCTGAAACCTATTCTCCAGGAGGAGTTCTAACGCGGTATCCAAAGGCTGAGGGCACATAAACAAATTTGTAAAATGAGACTGCCACTTAGCTAATGTGGGCATAACCTCCTGTTTCAGTCCTTTGCCGCCTACAACTCCAGCTATCAGCACCCAGAATTTCTTACCATCCTTTGCCAAGGTCGCTTGCTGTAACACCAGCCATTTGGACTCAAGATATACTTGCTTTTTCTTCCTCAGTAACTGTCAGTATACTTTTCTTGCTAAAGAAACCCTACTCCTATTAGCCGTTGAGGGGACCTTTTTCATCAGTCTAATAGCATGGCAGAGGGTCTTCCTTGCTTGGAGGCATGTGGCATCAAACCAACCCTCCTGACATCTAGGGATAACTCTACCTGATATAGTGTGTGACAAGATCTGCGCTAGCATCTGTGTTAGTGTTTCAAAGGCTACCACCGACCCCCCCCAGAGAAGCAATGAATTTGTTCCTTTAGGTCCCAAACTACCTCTGAATCCAAAAGTTCAAGGCATGCGTTTTGTACAGTCAGGGACCATTTTTTCCGGATCAAACCACAAAGCTCTTCCTCTTGGAACTGGTCCCTGAACAAAAGACAACAGCCACCCTCCACTAGGAAAAAAAACACCAGTTCTTAACACCAAAGGGGAGGGTTCAGTTTCAGTAGACGCGAATACTTTAAGATCAAGCGCATCTGACAAGAAACGATCCTGTATTAGAAAATAATCGATCACGCTTGCTCCAACCTTTGGAAAAAAAAAAAAAAAAAAAGGTAAACTCACCCACTTGGTCCCCCGGCAGCACCCCATTCAAAATAACCAAATCCAACTTATTTTGAAGCTGGTGAAAAAGAGGTGCCCTCGGACAAATTATCCTATCCCTTGAGGACCGAATATTATTAAATGGAGGTATCACAGTGTTATCTGGACACAGAATGCTTCCACCTACTGCTGGATTGCCTACTCGGGCATTCAAGTCCCCGCCCACAGTCAACATAACCCCACTGATCTGTCCTGCTGGTATTTGCAGTTTGCATGTTGAAGGAATAGAGCTCTCTTCCCACAGAAATAAAAGCCACGGTTAATTACAGTTGCAGATTGGCAGAAGTTTCTAACCCTCTACAAGGGAGTCTTCTGCAAGAGAATAATTCTTTTATAAAGTTAGACTACCAGACAGTCGGTTGACAACAATTATGATCTCCTCAGCTAAGGCAGGTTTAAAAATGAGAAAATACGGCACCTGGAGGCCTTGAAAAAAGAAAAGAAGAAAAAGAAATTATTAAGAAACGGGAAAGACCTATAGTCAGGGCCCCGATTCTTCCGCGGAATTTTTTTAAAAATTCCGCGGGAGTCAGGGCCCAATTCTGCGCCTCGGCGCGATTTACCATGCGGGGGCTTGGCTTGCCTCCTCCCCCCGCACTGGTCAAACCCTCAGGGCTTCCCAGCTGCCGGGGTTTCCCCTCCCCAGCTGCCGGGGCTTGCTTGACTCCCCCGCTCCCTTTTAGAAAAGGAATTGCCTTACCAGTGATAGCAGCAGTAGCTGCTCCGTCCAGCGCGCTCATACTTCCTGGCCCCTCCCGACGGGGTCTCTCAGGGCGACGCAGCCGGATGACGTCATCCGGCTGCGT
>QEPC01013004.1:32382-59772 GCA_003113815.1 Sphenodon punctatus | reverse complement strand
GGGGGGGGGGGGGGGGGGGAGGCAAGCCCTGGCAACTGGGGAGGCTGGGGAGGGGACGTCCTGAGGGTTTGTTCATTCCCCTTCCCCCGTAGAATCTCCTGCCCCACGTCCCCGCAGCACAGGCTAGAAATTCTGCGCTGGGGTAAGCGGGGCAGGAGTTTCCGTGGGGGGAGGGGAATTCCGCGGGAAATCTGAGAATCGCAGACCCGCGTTTGGCTCGGGGCCCTGCCTATAGTGTCCAGCAAGAGAGAAAGAAGCTTTTGAACAGCCCTGAAGAAGCCAATTGTATTGGCAAAATGTTGGGCTTATGTACTTTTGCAGCACTATCACTTTTACTAGTCGATTGTATACTGTATGTACTCATTCTCCTAATATACTTCTGAATCTGTATAGGAACATTATATATATTTTTGAAGCAGACTGTTGTTGATTCCGGTCCGTGAAGACTATGACATGACGTCTCGCCACCTGCCTGGGAGAAGTGTAGCAGAGCATGGCGAACGGCCTTCAGTTCCATCCAGTTCATGCTGTGGGTTTGGTCCATAGCAGACCAGGTGCCCAGTGCAACATCTTTGTTCAGGTGGGCTCCCCTGCTGAGGAGGCTGGCATCTGTTGTTAAGGCTTATGTGCTCTGGTTCATGAACTCCCAGAGCGAAGCGGAGAGGATCCTCCACCAAGCGAGTGAGAGGAGGGCTTTCGGGCAGACCTGGAGATAGGTCGGTGTGTTGGTAACCAGGAGTCTCTGCCATGGTCGGAGCAGCTCCTGGAGTGGTATCGTGCCCATTGGAGGTGCCACATGCAGGTCACCATGAGACCTAGAAGTGAGGCCAGAGTCTGTATGGACGTTCGTGGTTGTGAGCAGATCGCTGCTGCGAGGCGTTGGAGTTTGAGTTGACGTTGTTGACGAATGAATAGTCTGTCGTGAGCAGTGTCGAAGATCACTCCTGGGTGTTCCAGCCTCTGAGTGGGCATAAAGTGGCTCTTTTTCCTGTTGATGAGGAACCCGTGGTAGGTCAGGTAATCGATTGCGCGCTGCACGTGGAGGAGAGCGAGGTCTTTCGTTGCGGCTCTGATGAGAAGATCGTCGAGGTATGGAAAAATGGCGACGTCCTCTAGGCGAAGGTTGGCAATGAGGGGTATGAGCACCTTGGTGAAGGTTCGAGGTGAAATGGAGAGGCCGAAGGGCAGAGCTCGGTACTGCCAATGTTGGTCCTGGTAACAGAAGCAGAGCCATCGCCTGTGCGCCGGGAGGACAGGGATGTGTAGGTACGTATCCTTGAGGTCTAGTGATGGCAACCAATCCCCTGACGTTAGGGCTAGAGAGATGGAGGATAGGGTCTCCATTTTGAACCTCTGGACTTTCACTGCTCTGTTGAGGCATTTCAGGTTGAGAACTCCTCTTCACTCTCCGCTTCTTTTCTGGACGAGGAAGACGACGGAGTAGAAGCCTGCCCCTTTTTCTATTGACGGGACCGCCTCTATCGCCCCAATCTGCCGGAGTCTGGAGATCTCGAGGCACATAAGCAGCATGTTTGTGAGTGACACGGGAGGCAGGGGATACATGGAAGAACTCCCTGGGTTTGTATTTGAGTTTGATTGCGTGTCCCCTCCCCACTGTTTGTAGCACCCAGGAGTGTGTGGTCGCGTGTTCCCACCTGCCTGCAAACAGTTGAAGGCGGCCTCCGAGGAGAGCGGAGTCTGGGGAACAGGTTGCGGAGCAGTCATGAGTCCAGCTTGCGGCTGGGTGAACCGGAACGTCTGTGGTAGGATGTCTGGGAAGGGAATCTCTGTGGCCTGGATTCATGGCCTCGATGGTTCCTGCTGCGTGACTGGGCGCTCCAGGAGGTCCCGGCGGTGTAATTGCACCTCGGACCCTGCGTAAATCGCTGGAAGGGTCGAAAAAGCTTTTAGAGGACTGGACCTGGTTACGGGTATGCTTATTCTCTTTGTTTGAGGCCTCTGCCAAGGCCTTGTCTAGAGCGGATCCAAACAGTTTTCTCCCTTTAAAGGTACTGTTGACGGTTAGTTATTTTGCATGAGGATCCGCGCGCTAGGAGTGGAGCCAGAGCCGGTGCCTGACGGCCACATTAACCACCATGCCCTTGGCTGCCCAGGTGACAGTGTCCATTGCAGCGTCTACGAGAAACGCATGAGCTAGTGTCACATTAGAAGCAGCTTCCTTGAAAGTGCCTCTGAAGTGTTGGGGTCCTTGCCCAGGTGGAACCATTTCATAATGGCCCGTGACACGTAGGAGGCCGTGGCTGCCATCTGCAGAATGTTTGACAAGGCCTCATAGCTCTTTCTGAGCCCCGTTTCCACCCCTTTGTCGGTGGGGTCCTTGGGCAGCAGATCTCCCTCAGAGGGAAATACTGATTTGCGGGCCAGTGATGCTGCTATGGCGTCGACCCTGGGGGTTCTAAAAATAGAGTTGCTGCTCTTGGAGAAGGAGTATAGCGACTGCTGAACCCTGGATAGTTTCAGGGTTTTTGTGGGCTGCTTCCACTGGGTTCTGATAATTTTTTCGAAGGCCTTATTGAGGGTGGCGCCCTTTTACCTGGTCAACAGCTTAGGGATGTAATCCCTATCAGAGTCCGAGGAGGTGGAGTCGTCCAAGTCCTCCTTTTTGGGGGTCCTGGGGGTGATCCGGAGGACCCGTTCAGCCCGTCTACGGATCTTCGGTTCCTGGGTCAGAAGGTAACTCTCTACCAAATTATTTTGGCCCCCGGGACAGGACCTCCTCCCACTCGGTGGGGTCTCTAACTGACGAGGAGGGGGAGTGGGTGCCGGATGCCTGATCCGAATCCTCCGCTGAGGTTTGGATCATGACTAGAGGGGTTTTGGTCCGGCTTGCCCCCTTTTTCCGTTGGGAGGGGGAGAATCAATCTCTGATCCCTCATCGGGGGGTGTTAATTCATCCTCCTCCCTGAGCAGGGAGCCCCCTACTTCATCCTCAGAGGAAGAGCCGAGATCTCTGATGGATCTTTTCTTGGGGGGGTTGTGGGAGGATGTGTTTCCCCTTGCCAGAGGGTTTTGAGGAACCCTTGAAGGAGAGTTTAGGAGGGGGGAGCCTTGCGAGGGCGCCTATCCCTGGCTTGTCTCTTTTCCATCTGAGCCGGACTCCCCATCATGGACTGTAAGGTGTCAATTTGAAGCTGTTGGAGAAATTCTTCCCTGGACCCCCTTACTTGCATGGAAGCAGAGGAGGCTGCCTTCTCATGGTCCTCGTCTTCTCCAGAGCAAGAGCTCTGGTGCTGCAGGTGGGGTGCTGGAGCTGCGACGGGGATGGCGGGTAGGTTTCTTTTTCGTTTTCCTCACCGCCATGGTTTCCCTGCTCTGCTGCGGCTCGGCGGGTGGTGTTTCTTCTAGTCTTGGCCGTTACGGCCATAATAGCGGGTACCCCCCAGTGGGGGGGCATACCCCGGGGGTCAATCCCCCGCACCACCCCAGTCTGTACCCGAGGGCCAGAGCCGGGGGGTTGGAAACTGCTGTGGTGGTGCCGCGAGGTGAGAGGCAGGGGCCTCTGGAGAAAATTTTCTAAGACTCACTGACCGCGGAGAGGTCTCTAGTAGGATCGGATGCGGAGCACCCAGTGTTGCAGCTCCTATTCGGCCGGAGGCAGACTTTCAACTGGGGAAGCGAGGGAGCGCTCTCCCTACACATGCCCAGCTGAAAGTATGGTGCTGCCTCCTGCTGGCCATGTGGAAGAACACTCCCACTGTCCGAATAAACGGACGGAGAATCCACAGAACTAGGCCTTCTGGGTGCCACTGCCTGCCCTGGGGGAGTAGGATAAACCCATGATACCCATCATCGCTGAAGAGCTATTTTACTGCAGTCCAGAAGACACCAAATGTTCCTTTGATTGACAGACTGACTGGCTAGTCTGCCTGCAGACCAGTACAAACCATGTTCAGGGAGCTTCAGAGCAATTGTAAAAGATCTAATGAACGGACACAATAAATTAAAGAACAGCACCAAAACAAACTAAATAATCTTTGCATAAGAACCCTGACTGGAGGAGTGAGTTAGTGGGGAGGCTGACAAAGAAGTGAGCTTCTGCCGCCTCCTAAAGATCTAGTGCATCCTGCTCTTAGCCTCGGCTATTTTCCAATGCAGAAGTCCCTGTGCTCCAGCACAGTAACCGCCTTCTCATTGCGGAATTCAGCGCTCTTGATTAGGGACTTGGGACCTGCTGTCTTTTGGAGCCATTCCTTCAGCTGTCGCCCCTTGGAGCGGTCCCTGCACAGCGCCAACTTTCTTCCAGTATTCTGGACCCAGCCAACCAGCCCGTTTCTTTGCCTTGGCCTGTGTGTACTTGCGGAAGAACAAGTGACAAATTCTATATCAAGTTCCTAATTTGCATGTGACACGCGCTACCAAGTTTGAACATTTGTGGGAACTTATTGGACAAGCCAGAAGGCACCAAGCTACTTCCCTAACCTGAGCCAATGTGCTCACTGCAGGCACTCCACACCCATCACCCCCTCTGCCACGGCATGAAAACCATCCCTCTGGGTTCATCTCCTCACCCCAGACATGGATCCTGCACCATCAACCTGTCTCCAGCCAGACACCAAACTACCTGTCCCCCCGTCTCAGGCACCCCCCACCCACGGCAGAGATTCATATCTAACACGTCCACCCCGGGCTCCAGGCATGTTGGCCAGTCAGGCTGGTTGCTGATCTACACGTGTTAGTCACAAAGACCCAGATAAAGGCCAAATGACCCTTTAAATATTCAAGCCGACTTCTTTGTCTCAGACTCTGATAAATTTCCACTGCGGAGGTATTAGCATTGGCCAATCTTGCTCACCCTCCAGGAGGCACGTAGGCAAGTAGGTCTGTATCGCACTGAGGGTGTTTTTAAACAAGATGGTCCCATGCAAGGGCCGCCTGTGCCTGAGAGGGGCCCATCTTGTCTAATGTTCGTGGGCAGCTGGGGGTGCTGCTCCTGCACCCACCCATCCCCCTCACAGGGCTTCCAGCAAAAAGCTAGTGACCCGTGTGGGGAGGGGGTAGGCGGAGCAGCTCATGTGAAGCACCCCCCCCCTTACTCATGGCACCCATGGACCTGCCCCACACAGTGACCGCACACACACCCTGGCCGTTTCGTCTAAGAACACCCCCAATCCCTATTCCAACAGGGAGCTTGGTCTGGACAATGCTCAGTTATCCTGAATCACTTCCCCATCAGCTTTTACCATTATTTTCACTCTGGCCCATACAATCAGTAACTCATACAATACAATCAATACTATGGTGTTTAACGTGTTGCACGAGGGGGTGGCCAGACTGGTGAGGAGGCATGTGATCCACTTGATAACGTCAGCTAATCTACCAGGACCCCTTCCCGCTGACTCAGGCGCTCCAGGCCAGGACCCCTCCCACTGCCTCCCAGCTCTTGGGGCACCTCAGTGACTGGTCTCAGGAATGGAGAGGAGCACTCCCCTTTAGAGAGAGCCTTCCCTGCCGCACTGGAGGAGCTTTCCTAGTCCGGCTCCTCCCCAGTGACGCTCCATGGGCACCGGCCCTGCTCTCCTCCCCAGAGACAATCTCCCTCCCCACACCATGATCTACTGGAGACTAGCTTGTGACCTACCAGTAGATTGCAATCTACCTTTCAGCCACTCCTGCATTACACGGATCATAGAGACACCCAACAGTTTTAGGTTTCATAACACTGTTTCAGAAATCTATCAGTGCTGAGATTACAGGCATTCATTTCATATCATAATTCATAGGTCCCTGTGACAGAATGCTGCAGGACATCTTTAGGAAATAGCCCTCTTGTTATTGCTCGGAGACGCTGGCAGAATTCCTCATCCCACAACAGGACTTTTGTGTTTCTCCTCCAGTGAGATGACATCCACGGGATTATTATAAAACAATACAGACAAACGGGAACTCTAATTACAGAACCAGGAAGAATACACAATCAGAGAAAATGGGAATTTTATTCCATGTTGAAAAAGATTCTTGGCAAAAATCACAAACGTGTGTTAAAAATATTAGCAGAGCACAGAAGAGGAGAGAGAGTAATGGTCTTCTAATATGGGAAGAATTCGTTACCCCAGCAATGAACAATAATTCTGGGAGAAAGAGAGAGGACTTTTCCAAGAAGGGTCTGTCCATCTGATGGAAAGAGAATTCTAGGGGAGAGTCTGACCAGGACGATAGAAGCTGCTAAGACTGGGTTGTACGGACTGGGGAATGTTACATACCGGGCTAAGAATTTTCCTCCTCAAATTATACACTAATGGGATCCCCAGAAAAGAACCAAGTATGGGAGACGCTGCCAGGGAACTAGGAATGGGCTGATACCGTCTGGAGCTGCCACAGATTCTAGTTTCTGGGAGTTGCCTCATGAGCACTTGGGGATCTCACACCCTTGGCAATAACCCTCTGCGGCTGTAGATTCCCCGAACCATTTGAGAGGTGAAGAGGAGAAACACAGACTGAAACCCAACGGCAGCAACATCTTAAAAGCAAAGCAAAGTACACACCAGATCCCCCTTCAAAGCTGGAGGAAAGAGGCTTCATGCGTCCATGGGGAGGTGGATTATTTTCACTCAGAGATCAGGGCCGGCCCAAGGGTTTGAGGGGCCATGTGCCAAGCCTTGCTGCGGGGCCCCAAAGGCCAGCGGAACCTTATGACTGCACTGAAATTTATAGCTTCCTTGCCCGTTCGTTTTCAATCATGTGCACCCACCCAACACGCATCCCCACTCACCCCCCCACTCGTCCCCATGCACGGAGCAACCAGGAGAAACTGTGGTTACTATGTGGGTGTGGATGAGTGGTGGGTGAGTGGGGATGCATGTGCAGCCATGTGCATGCCCCACCCAGCAACTAGTGTGCCCACAGACCACCCCCACCCGGCGGAGCCATGTAAAAATAGCATGTGAGGAGCCACTTGAAGAAGAACAGAAGGTTGCTACCTTGTAAATAAGGTTCTTTGAGATGGTTCCGAACATTCTCACAACACCCACCCTTCCAGCCTCGCATGGAATTTTTTTCTTATATTTCTAGAAAGGGTTGAAAGGAACTGTCATTCTGAGGGGGGAGGGCACTTTTTATACTACAGGAGCTCGAGACCATCACGTGGTCTATGAGCTGAATAGGGTGAGCATGTACAACCAAGTTGTGAGAATGTTAGGTGCCATCTCGAAGAACCTTATTTACAAGGCTACAACCTTCTGATCAGCACATGTGGAGGAGCTGTTTGTAAACAAACAGCTTTATCTACCAGTCCGATGTGCCAGCTGCTGCTGCTGCAGCCTACAGCGGAGGGAGAGGCAGATGAGGGATGAGGTCCGCATGCCTGGGGCCGGCCCTGGGGGCAAACAGCGTTGACGGGCTGCGGGAGGGTGGGGCAAGCTTGCTACCCTTCCCCTCCCTAAGGCTCAGCTCCCTCCGGTAGAGGCAGTGAGCACTGAGCAGCCCCTGCCGGCTGCCTGGTCTCACTCTCCCCCTTTCCACAGCATCGGAGTTCCCGGAGGCGGCGGCGGCGGCATGGAGTGGAGGCATGTGTCAGCCGGCGGGAGGGGGGGGCGGGGTCAGGGCCAAGGGGAAAAAAAAAACCAAGACGGGCCAGGCGTCTGGGCAGTGGGCTTTGCTACCACTGGAGGTGGGGAAAAATTTTTTAAACGGTTGTGTCCTGACTCCCTCTCCAACCCACAGTGGTGGTGCGGGGTGCCCTCCCTCGGAGGCTGCTACAGGGCCATGTGCCTGGGCACCAGTGACACATGCCTCGGGCCGGCCCTGTCAGAGATGAACACTCTCTGGCCCTGTGTTCCCCATGGCATCCGAAACCAAAACGTTTGAAGACGGCAAGTTTGTACGCAGCCCCACTCACACCCTAAACAAACCCCTCTCCAGTCCTTCTCATGACACCCCTGATCCCTAAACAAAGTCCCCAGCAGCCATCTTACACCTCCACATCTCCTGTCCCCCACATTGCTGCTACGTAATCAGTGGAAATCAGTACTTAATCAGTGGAAAGTAGCCCCAAGTTTGGGTGCAATAAAGAAAAGTGTTTCCTTTGAGCCCTATTTGGATCTTTCAGCAAATAAAGTCCTACGTAGAATCTATACCCTTTTTAAATTTACACCTTATTCAAACTGCTGTAACAGAAGGAAGGTACGCACACATTCCCTATCAATTGCGCCGCTGCACTTGTAGCCTGAAGGAGGTTGAGTCTTTGCAACATCTGGTTTTTAGACGTCCTTATTATCAAAACCTTAGATCTGTTTGGCTCTATCCACTTATGGAGAAAAGGCTAAAATAGACGATGAGAATGCATACAAATTACTTTTTAACTTGTCATCTAAAAATGATCTCTCTTCGATAGTGTTATTCTGTTGGTCGGCAATAAAAAAAAAGGCAAAAGAGAGCAAATCTAATGAGTCTAGCTTCTCCTGATGAAGCGTAATTTGAAATCAGACCTTTTAATTAGTTCTCTGTTTGCACTATTGGTAATTACGGTTTTATTGATTTATTTATGGAATATTTTACTACTTATATTAAGGTAGGGTTTTTTTGTTACGGCTTTCTCAGTCGAATGCTATTCTTGGATAGAGTTGGGGGTGTATTTATCTAAAGTGCTTAGAGTTTCTTATTAATGGATTATGGTCTCTCTTTTATGATTTTACTTATTACGTTATTTATTATCTATCCTAAGGTAGCCCTATTTGTTATTGTATTATTCTCTTAAGGTTTCTTTTACGATTTTACTTATTATGTTATTTATTATCTACACTAAGGTAGCCCTATTTGTTATGGGCTCTTTTAAGATGGAATGTTATGTATTACGTAAAATTTTGTGTTTAATTATTTGATGAGGTCAAACTTTGTTGCATACATGTTTTGGGGCCATGGCAAGAGCCAGTGCCATAAAGAAAGACTTACCAAAAGAGTTGCTGCTAGCTCCAAGCTACTGACCCAGCCACTGCCAACCTCCCCATCTGCTCCCTGCCCCCACCCTGCTGTAAATCCAAAGGCCCATCCAGCAGCCATCGACCTCCCGCACCGATTCTCACCCTCTCCAAGGCCCCCAAATTAACAATTCACCAGTGGCCCATTAACACCATTTGCTTCTGCTTCCCATCGCCCAAGCTGAGCAGGGTCCAGACTCCTCTAATAACCCACCCTCAACATGGAACTTGCATCCCTAATTTCATTAGTGCCGACCAAAATCCTCCATCCTGACCCTTCCGGATGTCGTACTCCGGCCCACGTGACACTCAGCCGTTTTCAAGAGATTCAGCCAGGGCTCTGCTTCTCAGAGTTGGGGTGGGGGGGCAGGCACCTTGGTTTCTTAAAATAATAGAATCTTAAAGTTGAAAGGGACGTTGAGCATCATCTAGTCCAACCCCCTGCTTGGATGCAGCTACAACATCCCTGAGAGATGGCTGCCCGGCCTCTTTCTGAAAACCTCCAGCGATGGAGAGACTGCAACTTCCCCAGGCAGCGTGTTCCATTGCCGCACAGCTCTTACCGATAGGAGTCTTTCCTGACATTTAACCAAAATCAACCATCCTGTAACTTGAGCCCATTATTTCTAGTTCTGCCGGCCGTAGCAATGCAGAGCAGTTCTTTGCCATCTTACTTGTGGCAGCCCTTTAGATATTTGAAGATTGCTATCCTGTCTCCTCTTAATCCTCTTTATTTGGCTAAACATACCCAGTTCCTTCAACTGTTCCTCGTAGGACTAGCTTTCCAGAGTCTCTCATCTTTGTTGTCCCACACTGAAGCTGTTTCAATTTGTGTTGCCCACTTGGACTCTTCGATGTCACACTAGAAACTTACTCATGCTTTATCAGTCAATAAGTTTATTAGACATGGCCGAAGACCATTGTCAAAAAAGATAAAAATACAAATTGACATAGAAAACGTAAAATATATCTTATTAGTACAATAATTATATCTTAGACATGATATATTACATTACATGAAGGTGTCAGGATTCAACAAAACTAATTACTAATTTAAATTCCAAAAAGTTTTTCCTTCTATTCATTGGAAGAATTAGAAAATCTATAACCTTAATCGTCCGTGCATAATCCCCATCATCCAGGGCTAGATCTTGCAAGTACCTAGCCGATCTCCCTGGAAATTTATCCAAAAATTCTTTCAAGTATACCATTCTGAGATTGTCATAAAGTTGACATCTAAATAAAATATGATCCACAGTCTCGCTCTCCAACGTATCAAAGGGGCTTTATGGTTTCCCGCCTTCAGCACACCAACACAGCCTTCTCGTGTGTGGATTCTCTTATGTTTAATAAGAGTTGACAATCGACCATGTTTTTCCACATTCAGGACACTCATAGGCCTTCTCACCTGTGTGGATTCTCTGGTGTGCAATAAGGTCATAGTTCCACTTGAATGTTTTCCCACACTCTGGACACTCATAGGGCTGCTAGCCACTGTGGATTCTCTGATGTGCAATAAGGTGATGATTCCTCTTGAATGTTTTCCCACATTCTGGACACTCATAGGGCTTCTTCTCCGTGAGGATTCTCTGACGTGTAGTAAGGTTTGAACTCTGACTGAATGGGCTTCTCACCCATGTGGATTCTCTGATGTAAAATAAGATGATAGTTCCGAATGAATGCTTTCCCACACTCTGGACACTCATAGGGCTTGTCTCCGGTGTGGATTCTCTGATGTGCAATAAGGTGACAGTTCCGCTTGAAGGTTTTCCCACATTCTGGACACTCATAGGGCTTCTCCCCCATGTGGGTTTTTTGATGTGAAATAAGGTGATAGTTCCGATTGAATGTTTTTCCACATTCTGGACACTCATAGGGCTTCTCCCCTGTGTGGATCCTCTGATGTGAAATAAGGCTTGAATTCCGATTGAATGTTTTCCCACACTCAGGACACTCATAGGGCTTCTCACCTGTGTGGATTCTCCGATGATTAATAAGGCTTGAGCTCTGATTGAATGCTTTCCCACACTCAGGACACTCATAGGGCTTCTCACCTGTGTGGATTCTCTGATGTTTAATAAGGCTTGAGCTCTGATTGAATGTTTTCCCACACTCTGGACACACACAAGGCTTCTCACCTGTGTGGATTCTCTGATGTGCAATAAGGTCATAGTTCCGCTTGAATGTTTTCCCACACTCTGGACACTCACAGGGCTTGTCTACAGCATGGATTCTCTGATGTGCAATAAGGTAACGATTCCGCTTGAATCTTTTCCCACACTCTGGACATTCATAGGGATTCTCCCCTGTGTGGATTATCTGATGTGCCATAAGGTGATAGTTGCGCTTGAATGTTTTCCCACATTCTGGACACTCATAGGGCTTCTCCCCCGTGTGGATTCCCTGATGTGCAGTAAGGTTCGACCTTCGACTGAATGCTTTCCCACACTCAGGACACTCATAGGGCTTCTCCCCCGTGTGGCTTATCTGATGTGCAATAAGGTGATATTTCTGCTTGAATGTTTTCCCACACTCTGAACACACATACGGCTTCACCCCGGTGTGGATTCTCTCATGTATATGAAAGCTTGATTTTGTATTGAATCTTTTCCCACACAGTGAGCACTGATAGGGTTTTTCTCCCCTGTGGATTCTCTGGTGGTTTATAAGATCAGAACTTCTGTTGAACATTTGCGCACACTCAGGGCAGCCATAGGGTTTCTCTCCTGAGTGGATTTTCTGATGTGCAACAAGATGCGAGTCAGAACTGAAGTTTTCCCCACATTCAAGACACTGATGGGTTTTTTCTACTTCATGGGTTTGTTGATGTTGGATAAAAATTGTTCTCCGTGTGAATATCTTTTTACATACAGAACACCGATAATGTCTCTCTATAGCAGGGTCTTTCTGACATCTATCAAAGTCCTTTCCACTGTTACAGTTTTCCCCATCTCCTTCAAACTGAGGGAATTTTCCTCCTATGTGGGTTTTCTGAGTATTCATGCAAGATGAATTCTCCGAGTGTGTGTTCAGTTTCTCTCTCAAGTGTATATTGTTTTGTTGGAGTTCACTGGCACATCCAGGAGGGGGAGAGGATTTGCNGGCAGCCCTTTAGATATTTGAAGATTGCTATCCTGTCTCCTCTTAATCCTCTTTATTTGGCTAAACATACCCAGTTCCTTCAACTGTTCCTCGTAGGACTAGCTTTCCAGAGTCTCTCATCTTTGTTGTCCCACACTGAAGCTGTTTCAATTTGTGTTGCCCACTTGGACTCTTCGATGTCACACTAGAAACTTACTCATGCTTTATCAGTCAATAAGTTTATTAGACATGGCCGAAGACCATTGTCAAAAAAGATAAAAATACAAATTGACATAGAAAACGTAAAATATATCTTATTAGTACAATAATTATATCTTAGACATGATATATTACATTACATGAAGGTGTCAGGATTCAACAAAACTAATTACTAATTTAAATTCCAAAAAGTTTTTCCTTCTATTCATTGGAAGAATTAGAAAATCTATAACCTTAATCGTCCGTGCATAATCCCCATCATCCAGGGCTAGATCTTGCAAGTACCTAGCCGATCTCCCTGGAAATTTATCCAAAAATTCTTTCAAGTATACCATTCTGAGATTGTCATAAAGTTGACATCTAAATAAAATATGATCCACAGTCTCGCTCTCCAACGTATCAAAGGGGCTTTATGGTTTCCCGCCTTCAGCACACCAACACAGCCTTCTCGTGTGTGGATTCTCTTATGTTTAATAAGAGTTGACAATCGACCATGTTTTTCCACATTCAGGACACTCATAGGCCTTCTCACCTGTGTGGATTCTCTGGTGTGCAATAAGGTCATAGTTCCACTTGAATGTTTTCCCACACTCTGGACACTCATAGGGCTGCTAGCCACTGTGGATTCTCTGATGTGCAATAAGGTGATGATTCCTCTTGAATGTTTTCCCACATTCTGGACACTCATAGGGCTTCTTCTCCGTGAGGATTCTCTGACGTGTAGTAAGGTTTGAACTCTGACTGAATGGGCTTCTCACCCATGTGGATTCTCTGATGTAAAATAAGATGATAGTTCCGAATGAATGCTTTCCCACACTCTGGACACTCATAGGGCTTGTCTCCGGTGTGGATTCTCTGATGTGCAATAAGGTGACAGTTCCGCTTGAAGGTTTTCCCACATTCTGGACACTCATAGGGCTTCTCCCCCATGTGGGTTTTTTGATGTGAAATAAGGTGATAGTTCCGATTGAATGTTTTTCCACATTCTGGACACTCATAGGGCTTCTCCCCTGTGTGGATCCTCTGATGTGAAATAAGGCTTGAATTCCGATTGAATGTTTTCCCACACTCAGGACACTCATAGGGCTTCTCACCTGTGTGGATTCTCCGATGATTAATAAGGCTTGAGCTCTGATTGAATGCTTTCCCACACTCAGGACACTCATAGGGCTTCTCACCTGTGTGGATTCTCTGATGTTTAATAAGGCTTGAGCTCTGATTGAATGTTTTCCCACACTCTGGACACACACAAGGCTTCTCACCTGTGTGGATTCTCTGATGTGCAATAAGGTCATAGTTCCGCTTGAATGTTTTCCCACACTCTGGACACTCACAGGGCTTGTCTACAGCATGGATTCTCTGATGTGCAATAAGGTAACGATTCCGCTTGAATCTTTTCCCACACTCTGGACATTCATAGGGATTCTCCCCTGTGTGGATTATCTGATGTGCCATAAGGTGATAGTTGCGCTTGAATGTTTTCCCACATTCTGGACACTCATAGGGCTTCTCCCCCGTGTGGATTCCCTGATGTGCAGTAAGGTTCGACCTTCGACTGAATGCTTTCCCACACTCAGGACACTCATAGGGCTTCTCCCCCGTGTGGCTTATCTGATGTGCAATAAGGTGATATTTCTGCTTGAATGTTTTCCCACACTCTGAACACACATACGGCTTCACCCCGGTGTGGATTCTCTCATGTATATGAAAGCTTGATTTTGTATTGAATCTTTTCCCACACAGTGAGCACTGATAGGGTTTTTCTCCCCTGTGGATTCTCTGGTGGTTTATAAGATCAGAACTTCTGTTGAACATTTGCGCACACTCAGGGCAGCCATAGGGTTTCTCTCCTGAGTGGATTTTCTGATGTGCAACAAGATGCGAGTCAGAACTGAAGTTTTCCCCACATTCAAGACACTGATGGGTTTTTTCTACTTCATGGGTTTGTTGATGTTGGATAAAAATTGTTCTCCGTGTGAATATCTTTTTACATACAGAACACCGATAATGTCTCTCTATAGCAGGGTCTTTCTGACATCTATCAAAGTCCTTTCCACTGTTACAGTTTTCCCCATCTCCTTCAAACTGAGGGAATTTTCCTCCTATGTGGGTTTTCTGAGTATTCATGCAAGATGAATTCTCCGAGTGTGTGTTCAGTTTCTCTCTCAAGTGTATATTGTTTTGTTGGAGTTCACTGGCACATCCAGGAGGGGGAGAGGATTTGCTCCGTCTCCTCTTGGAAGCGCTGCCTCTCTGCTGTCTTTCTGCTGCGCAGTAACATCCACCAGATTCGGCCAGAGAAGCTTCCCCTTTGGCTTGACTGGAGGATGCCCTTTGCTGCCCCACTGGTTCAGAATCTGACTCACCAGGAGACTCCTCCGTATTTTCATTATTTGCTAGAATGAAAAGAGAATCCAGATATAACTAATTTCCTGGATTCTGAAGAAACCTCGTGTGGGGGGGGGGGAAGGGAATCACTGCAGGAGTTCCCAAAGACTTAGTCACAGTATGAGAGTCTTGAGAAAACTGGCCCTGCAATTGCAGAATCCAGAGCTGAGCTCAATTCTCATGCCTTCTCCCCAGACACTCCTCTTACAATCCCCCGGAATGTCTCCTTCCCATGGTCTGTGGGTCTCACACACACAGAGCAACCCCTGAATCTCAGGCCCCAGGGAGAGAAGGTTCCTGCACGGAGGCCGCCCCAGAAACATCAGAGCATCCAATGACTCAAGCCAGGTGGATCCTTACCCAGGGAGCCGGCATCACTGTCACCCTCCTGCTTAACCTCCCTGCAGAGCTGCCTTTGCCCGGTGTCTGACGGAGTCTGCTCTGCCTTGGGGAAATTCACAGCCACCTCCTTGAATGTGTCCAGCATCTGAAAGAGGAACAAAAAGTCCATTCAAGGCAGAGCAATGGAGCTGGGGGAGCGAATGCTAAAGTTAAGGGTCTGATTCTGCCCCCCACGCGCATGCTGAGCAGCCCCTGACACTGGGAGCAGCCCCAGTGCGATCAATGAGAGAGGAATTGGGGATGGTTTCCTCCCCTCACCCTCAGTAACTGGTCTTGAGGAAGTAGGGGGCAGAAAGGATATTCCCAGGGATGACTTTGTCCTCATCTTTATCTTAAACCACTCATCTTAGATTAATTAAGCAAAAAGGGTGAGAATCAGCTTTCACCATTAAGAGGTTTTAGGATATGTTTACGGGGGTTTTTATTCCTGCTGCATGAAAAGCTTTTAGTTCTAAAGTTTTTTCACCGATATGGGGCTGAAATCTGGGGTTATGCAGCTAACGTGGATATTCAAAATACGTTTTTGCACAATTCCTTGGTCTTCCTCTTTCTACCCCTGCCCTTTTTCTGTTGTTAGCGAGAGGATGCTAGGTTATTGGTTTAAAGTTGGTTTAAAGTTTCTGCCCTGTCTCCTTGTAGACTTCCAAGAATGCGTCTTATTGAGGATTATGAGAGGAGCCAATCTCAGCCATCTCCTTGGGTGAAATTTGTTGTCAAGACCCTCTTTCTTTGTGGGTTGGGCTATTTTCTAATGGATTCTACTCAATTGTTTTCAGCTTGTGATTAGAGCTTATTATCTTGGAGATTAAGAGAGATCTCCCACCAATGTTGTTATCCATGCTAGGTGTATTGCCCCTTTGTAGAACCCTTCCCTTTTGGAAGTCAGATACAAACATGGAACATATTTAGCTCTAGATCTTAAAGAGCAGCTCACAGCAGCCTGGCATAGACTTCGTTTTGAGCAAACGCCTACAGCCACCTCGGCAGGTAGAAGATGTCAAATACCGCAATATTTGAGATTTTGTCCCTGCCAGGTTGGAGCCACGGAGGCTGTCGTACCCTATGTTTTGGAATGCCCATTTTATAAGGATTTAAGAGACATTTGGCTTCAGCCTCTTTAGGGAAAGTAACTGTTAACAATTAGACAAATAAGTAAATGTGGTGGTTTCCTCACAAGGATTCTGTTTCGTTTGGTAAAGTGGCGATATCTAGCTCAGCAACCAAGACATACTCTGCGACTGCTGTAATTGTAATACGGTTTATGAAAGAGAGGGAAATTGATGGGTTGAAATTATTTTGGGTTTTAGATTTATTTTATTGTATGTATTTGTTTTAAAACGTTTGCTGCATTTTCTTTCTGTAATATGCACCTTATTTGTTTCACAATCGCCTCAGTGAAAACTTGTGCCAATAAAAATAAAATTTGCATTTTTTTATATGCCCAGTTGAACTGCAGTTCCACTTTCCTACACTGAGACGGGCAGAGCTCACACCCCATGTTCTGTCATCGACTCTGGGCTTCCTTGGGATTATCAGAATTAACCCCACTCACCTGCTGTTCCCATTTCTTGGCCTCTTGCTGCGTCACTGTGAAATCCTCTGCCAGGGCCACTGCCTGGTTGCAGGTCTCTGGGCCGTGTTCCCTGACCCAGCTCTGCATTTCCTGGGGCAGGACGGTCAGGAACTGCTCCAGGATCAGCAGCTCCAGGATCTGCTCCTTCGTGCGGCTCTCCGGCTTCAGCCAGCGACAGCAAAGTTCCCGGAGTCGCCTGCAAAGCTCTCGAGGCCCCTCGGCCTCCTGGTAGCGGAACTGCCTGAAGCGCTGGCGCTGCGTCTCTGCGCTGATGTTGTACCCTCGCAGGATGGCCCCCTTCACCTTCCCGTAGTCTCCCCTGTCTCCGGCGTCCAGGCTGCTATAGGCCTGTTGGGCTTCTCCACTGAGGGCCGGTACGAGTCGGGTCACCCACTCTCCTCTCGGCCACTGGCAGGCGTCAGCCACTCGCTCAAAGGTGGCCAGATAGGCCTCGATATCGTCCCTCTGGGTCAGCTCAGGCAGCTGCAGGTTGTGCCAGGCTGGGGTCAGAGGGGCCTGTACCGCCTCCAGCACCCTCTGCCATTGGGCTTCCCAGCTCTGGGGCAGCCCCTCCTCTGGCTCCTGCTGAACTTGCTGTGGTGCCGCCCAGCCCAGTAACTCCCCGATGGTCCCGGCCTGGATTATAAGAGGGAGGTTTCCTGCTCCCTCCCCTGGTTCAGGGCCTGCTGGTTCCTGCTCCTCCATTTTCACTCCTGGCTGCTCCCCCTGCTCTAGCGGTGCCAGGAATGGGAGACCAACGACTGCCGCTGCCCCCTGCTCTGCAGCCATTTTGTTTCTCAGGGGATGGATGGTCTTTTCCTACCTGGGCCCTTCTTTAACCTCAGTCTCTCACTGGTAGGAAACGTCCAGCTACTGGCTTCACCTTGCAGTCCAGTCAGTACAGGGGCCCGTCCCCCCAGCTCCCACTGTCAGTGACCAGGCTGGAGAGCGGTCAGGGGCTCAGCATCTCTAGACACAGAGCGGCTGGTGCTGGTCCCGTCTAGTGAGAGGAGCTTCTCCCTGAGGGAAAGAGACAAAGAGCCGTGAGAGAGAACTGTACTGACAGGAGCAGCCCGACCCCCTCTCTGCCTCCACTGGGGCCGATTCCCCCGGCCGATCAGCACAGAGGAAAGGAGCATTTCCCAGCTGGGGCCCCCTCAGGCAAATCAACCAGCCACCCCCACCCAGCACTGGGATAATGGCTGCCATCTTGTCCCCCACCCTAGGGGCTGAACTGGAAACCTGCAGAGATGAACACGAGCCTGCGCAGCAAGTGGGTAACAGGAATCCCAAGACAGGGACACACACACCAGACATTGCCCCCTAGACTAGTCATTGCCAGAGATCACTTGTTTACACAGGCCCCCCCATAAGTGCCCAAGAAAAGAGATCATTGGAACTATTTTGTCTCCAGCTGTTACCTTGGGAGGGGACCCCACTGCAGCATCCACACACTTAACAGGGGCACAGTCTCTCCTCATGCCCCTCAGCTCAGCCCCCCAAGGCGGCATGGGGAGGGTACGGGGAGGCGTGAGTCCCCCCCACCCCAATATTTCCCCTTGTGCTCCAGCCCCAGCAACATCGGACTTAGCCCAGACTTCTCCCCACTCCGACTCTCAGGTGGGCAGGAAGTTCCTGGCAGGAAGCTGCAGGGCAGCAGCGCGAGGGAGGGAGGGAGCAGGGCTGGCACTAGGCAGGTGCCGTCCCACATGGCCCCACATCAGCTGGGTTCTGCTAGTGGGGGATTTATCCCCCAGCCTGATAAATTCTCCCATTTCTTGTCCCCAGCTGCGGCATCGGTGTAACTTGGTGCGGGTCCCAGCCTGGCCAAGCCCCCTTGGCAGCAGCAGCAGCGGATGGGACGGGAGGAACTACCACTGCCCCGCCCCCTCCGCTCTCCCACCCAATGCTGTTGCTGCTGCTGCTGCCGCCACCGCTGTGATTATTTTAAAGGCGCCCCGCGCTGCTGCACGCGCTCGAGTTCCCTAGTTTTACATGCTGGGACGACATTTCCCAGACTTGGAAAATGGTGGTCCCAGTGTGTGCATGAGCATAGCGGCACAGGGTCTTTGAGACAATCACAGAGTGCGCGAGCGGCGGTGGTAGCCGCAGCAGGTGAGCGGTATGGGGGGCAGGTGACAGTTCCTTCCCTTTGCCCCCCGTACATGTGCGCGCGTGTACGAGTGTGAGCGTGTGTGAGAGATAGTGATAAAGTTAGTGTGAGAGTGTGCGTTTGCGAGAAAATAGTTATTGTCTGAGTTGTGTGTGTCAGAGTGTGAGCTTTTGTGTGCAAGTCTGTGTGTGAGAACGGACAATTGGGTCCCTTACCTTGGGCACTGTCCTTCTGTGGACTCAATGGGAGGTTATTCGGACGCTGGGCGCAATCTACTGCATGGTCAGCAGGAGGCAGCACCAAGCTTTCAGCTGGGCATGCGTAGGGACGTTGCTCCCTCACTTCCCCAGGTGTGTAAAGCCGACGGGCAGGGAAGACCTGAAAGATAAGCAAACAACTACCAAAAACCCGCAACCAGTGGGAAAAACATAGGAACAACCCCGAAGGGGTAACGAAAATGAAAGTTCGTTGGTAACCCAAAATAGCGTGATCCCCGGGTGGGCTGAATAACCTTCCATCGAGTCCACAGGAGGACAGTTCCCAAGGTAAGGGACCCAATTGTCCGTTCTATTGACTCTCAGTCCAGTTATTCAGACTCTGGGAGGTAAAAAGAGGTAAAATTATTTGGCGTAGGGCGGGACCAATTCAAACAGTGGTATCCAAAACACCCTGCAACACCCGCCTCCCAAAGGAGGCCTCAGCAGAGTCAAAAAGATCAATTTTGTAACATCTAGTGAACGTATGGGGAGTTCGCCATGTAGCGGCCCTGCAAATCTCCGACAGGGGAGCCCGGGAACGAAAAGCCCAATTCATAGCAGCCCCCCTAGAAGAACGGGCAAGGATGCTAGGAGGGGGAGTCAATCCCGCAGCCCTATAGGCATTGGCGATGCAAGCTGATATCCAGCGTGAAATGACCGTCTTGGAGGCCCCATTCCCCTTCGATCGGGGGTGATAACTGACCAGAAGTCTTGAGGTACAGCGGAAAGCTGCCATATGCTCAAGGTATATTTTTAGGGCTTGATGGAGGTCGAGAGTGCGCCAGACTCTTTCAAGGCGATGACGAGGGCACAGGCAAAAGGAAGGCAAGATCACTTCCTGAGCGAGGTGAAAAGAGGAGGCCACCTCAGGCAGGCAGGAAGGGTCTGTGCGCAAGATGACAGACTCCTTTCTGAAAGAGCACAGGGAAAGGTCCATGGAAAGGGCCCCAATCTCAGACACCCTTCTAGCGGACGTCATGGCAATAAGGAACGTGACCTTGATTGAAAGGAAGTAAAGGGACACGTCCTGGAGGGGCTGGACCAGTCAGGGCCTTAAACATCACATTCAGGTTCCAGGAGGGAAATCTGTGGACGACTGGGGGAGAGATCTTGTGAGCCGCCCTCAAAAACTGTCTGATGTGAGGGTGATCAGAGAGCTGGATCCCACTACAGGGTTCCCAGGGTGCTATTGATGGCAGCGAGCTGCCGAGCTAAGGTGTTAGGTCTGAGGCCCTTGTCTAGACCCTCTCGCAGGAATTGCAGGACGTATGCAATGGGGGGGGGGGGGGGGACTGGGAGGGAACCCTGTGCGAATGACACCACTTCACAAACACCCTCCAGGTGCACTGGCAGATACGTCGTGTGGACTTGCATTCCGAAGCCAGCAGCGTAGCGATGACGGTATCCGAGTCCCCCAGGCGCCGGTGGGCTAGGGTCTCAAGAGCCAAGTCGTCAGCTTCAGGAACTGAGGCTGTTGGTAAACTAGAGGGCCCTGGGACAACAGATCCGCCGAGGTGGGGAGGCTCACATGCTTCCCCACTGAGAGGTGGAGGAGATCCGGAAACCAGGGTCTGCGAGGCCAGTAAGGGGCCACCAGGATGACCGTGGCTCTCTGTTGTTTGCACCTGTGTAACACCCTGCTGAGAAGGGGAAACGGGGGGGGGGGGAGGCGTATAGTGTCCCTGGGGGCCATTGCTGGCCAAGTGCATCATAAGCCTCGGCTCGGGGATGAGGAGAAACAGGCAGCTTTGGTGCTGGAGGGGGATGCAAAGAGATCGAGAACAGGTTGTCCATATCGGGAGACAATGAGTTGGAAGGCCAAGGGACTGAGGGACCATTCTCCTGGGTCCAGTTGTTTGTGATTGAACCAGTCCGCTTCCACATTGCCCACGCCCCTTATGTGTAACGCCGACAGCGACAGATGAGTTTCCGCCCAGCGCAGGAGGCACGTGGCTTCCGCATGTAGCGAGGGAGAGCGGGATCCCCCCCGGTTGTTGACATATGCCTTGGTGGTCGTGTTGTCGGTGAAGACTATCATGTGGCGTCCCATTAACTGCTGGGAAAAGCGCCGCAGGGCTAGACAGATGGCTTTGAGCTCCAGCCAGTTCATGCTGTGAGAGCAGTCCCTGGCTGACCAGGTGCCCTGGGCGGCCTCCGTGTTCAGGTGGCCCCCCCAGCCTAAGAGACGGGCGTCCGTAGTGAGTCTCATGCGGTCGGCGTCCATAAGCGGGACTGCCTGACGGAAGCGAAGAGGATATTCCCACCAATTCAGCGAGAGCAGGACATTTGGGCTGATTGAGAGAGAGGCCGACGTGTCTGCTATAAGAAGATTCTGCCATGGCCGGAGGCACTGCTGTAGAGGGCGGGAATGAAAACGCGCGCACTGGAGAGGACGTGTGCAGGATATCATGAGGCCCATAAGAGATGCCAGTGTTATCAGTGGCGTACTGGGCTGAGATCAAACCAGCATGACTAGGCTCCGTATCTTGTGTTGACGTTGCGGTGGGATGAACACCCGTTCATGACGGTATCGAAGATCACTCCCAGATGTTCCAGTCGCTGAGTGGGAATGAGGTGGCTCTTGTCTGCGTTGGTGAGAAAGCCGTGGTATGACAGGTACTCGATAGAGCGCTGGAGGTGACGGAGCGCAAGATCCCTTGTTGGAGCCTCGATGAGGTGGTCATCCAGGTACGGGAAAATGGAGATGCCCTCTAGGCGAAGGTTCACTACGAGTGGTACGAGCACTTTGGTGAACGTTCAAGGAGAAGAGGCGAGGCCGAAGGGTAGGGCGCGATACTGCCAGTGCTGGTTCTGGTAGCAAAAGCGGAGTCACCGTCTGTGTGCTGGGAGGACGGGCACAAGTAGATAGGCATCCCGGAGGTCCAGAGACATAAGCCAATCTCCTGCCGTCAGGGCTAGGGTGATGGAAAAGAGGGTCTCCATCTTGAATCGTTGTGCGTTTATCACTTTGTTGAGGCGTTTTAGGTCGAGAACTCCCCTCCAGTCCCTGTTCCTTTTCTCGATGAGGAAGAGGATGGAGTAAAGACCCTTTTCCCTTGCCGGTGTTGGCACGGCCTCTATCGCTCCGACGTGTAGGAGCCTGGAGATCTTGCGACCCCAGGCACCTCATTTAGCTGGGTCGCGAGAGGAAGGGGAGACGCAAAAGGACTCTCTGGGTGGGTACCCGAGTTCGATTGCGTATCCCCTCCGCACTGTTTGAAGGACCCAGGTGTCCATGGCTGCGCCCTCCCATCTGTTTGCGAATAGCTGGAGGCGGGCGCCAAGGAGGGTAGAGCTTGGGGAACAGGGCTCGGAGCAGTCAGCAATCTTGTTTGTGATTGGGAGACAAGGATCATTTGGGGTAACGCGTCTGGGCCGGGAATCTGCAAGACCTGGCTCCGCATCCTCGCTGGTTTGTGCCGCGGGATCGGGAAGACCAGGTGGTGGCAGGAGTGTAGCTTCGCCTTGGGCCCTGTGAAAAACGCTGAAAGGGACAAAAAAGCTTTTAGCAGACTGAACCTGGTGAAGCAAGTGCTTTTTCTTCTTGCCCTCTAAACGCCTTTGCCCCTTCTCTCTTGCTACCCCCCCGGCCTGGAACTCCCTCCTGATGCATTCGTTCTGCTCCCTCCCTCCTAACTCCCTCCTGAAAAACTACCTCTTCCGTCAGGCTTTCCCTGGCTTGCCAGGAGTGACACTGCAGCCTCTTCCCTCCCTCCGGCCGCTTTTACGCATGACAATAAACGGTTCTTATAAGAGCTGAAGATAATACCGGGAGTTATTATTATTAGCAAACATTTATATAGCGCCAGCAATGTACCTGGCGCATTACAAAGTAATTGAATAGACACGGTCCCTGCCCTAAGGCTTACAATCTGAGAGACAGAGGTGCGGGGGAGACGAAGGAAGGGGAACAGAGGGAGAGACAAGGAGTGTAACATTCACGAGGATGAGAGGTCCCAGGTGCAGACGCTTGGCTTGGTTACATTGAGTTATAATTGCTGGAGTTTTGTACTGTGTGAATGCACTATTCACCTTTTATGCAGCGAGATCTCGCAGCCTTGTAAGACCACCCAGACCACTTTGATATGAGCGGCTCTACTCACCAACTCCAAGGAAGCGCTTCCTGAAAAACCACACGGGGTGCGATTAGATGCACCGAAAGTAGCCGGCCACCATAGGAATCACAGCCTGCGCGGTCTCTTTGAAGCCATATTTGGAAAGCCCGAGGCGGCCCTGTGTGGCTTTTCAGGAAGCGCTTCCTTCAAGCCAGTAAGCAGAGCTGCTCATCTAAAAGTGGTCCCAGAATCTCTTCCCTTTACGTGAAGCACGTGCACCTGCACTATCTCAACCTCACCAACGTATCTGTGTCTCTCCTGATGTTCACTGCGCCCTCGTCTCCCCCTTCCTCGTCTCTCTTAGATTGTAAGCCCTTAGGGGTAGGGACCTGTCTACAGCTACTGACTGTGCAGTGTCAGGTTCACTGCTGGCGCTATATAAATAATAAATGATAATGTGCGAGAGAGAAGGGTGCTTGTGTGTGCGTCTCCACATCCCTTTGCCCCGGCCTCACAGCTCCCGCACCCACCTTGCTCCCATTTCTCTCTCCCGACCCCACATTCAGGCCCCCACACTCTTCCACCTCCTCCCGGCTCCCTCCCCCAGGCAACACCTGCCCCATTCCCTCCGCTCCCCCAGGCTTTTCCGACCCCAGCAATCCCTGCCATGGCCTCCCCGCTCCCCCGCCTCCACCCCTGCCCCAGCAATCTTCAGCCCCATCCCCTGTCTCAGCAAACCCTGACCCTCCCCAGTCTCGGTATTTCCCTACAACTCCCCCATCCCTGACAACACGCCCCCCAGCGACCCCATCCTCCCCATTTCCATTGCTGCCCCAGCAATCTCCCGCAACCCCCTCCCACCATCCCAGCAATTCCTTCCTCTCGGACCCCCCCTGCGCTCCCCACAAACTCCTCCACTACAGCTACCCAGCCCCCACCCTGAACTGATGAGGGGGGTTACTCCCTCCTCTGCCCCATGGCCTCTCCCAGTCTAGCTCTGCCCCATAGCCCTTCGACAGGCAGGGGGAGTCGTGTGTGTGGGTGTGTGTGTGTGTGTGTGGGTGGGTGGGTGTGTGTGGGTGTGGGTGGTCTTTCTGGGGCAGAAAGTGAGAGGGGGAAGGAAGGCCCTGGCCAAGAAGTCAAGATCCCCCCCCACCCCCTTATTTCTTTTGCCGGCAGCTTTGCAGCCTGTGGGCCTACGGGCGCTGCCCAGCTCGCGTGCACGTGAATTAACTTTGAAGGCGCTTTTGCCCTTCCTCAAAATGGAGGTTGTCTGTGCTCACTGCACCTTCAACGACGGTTTACAACTCAGCGTTCCCCACAATTGCAACTACAAGCATTTCACAAGCAGAAAGCCAGTAATGAAGCCGCACGCAGAGCACTACATTCTAAATGGCCGCGCCACAGTTGGCCACATGTTGCCCAGCCCCTAATTTTCATGGCTCCACCCCAATTTGCATAACTTGCGTGTATGTAAAAAACTAACCGAAATTAGGTTCGATTTCAATCTGGCTGTCAAAGAATCCACACATCAGAGAACACACTGGGAAGGGGCAGAAGGGCTACTCCAAGGTTGTACAAATAAATGTTCAGTAACAATAATGAATGAATGAATATATTTATTGGGCACAAGTTTTCGCCATGGCCAGTACAAAACATAAGAAAGATATATAATACAAATATAAAATCTAACAATAAAATATCAATACATACCAAATTTGTTGTACTACGAAACAAATTGACGTTTTCCATTGTCAAATAAATCAAAAAGCCAATAAAATATTAACAGGAAGCATTAAAGCTAAAAACTCATTCTTCTGCTAGTGTTTCCTTCTGTATCTCTACAGACAAGCGGCCAAACAGAGCCACTGCACTAACAAATGAATCCTCTCGTGAAGTCAAACAAACAATTTTAGCCAGGGAAGGTATACATTTATTCCCTGGGTATGTTGGAACAAGCCAAGTTTGCCTTATAGCCTCATAAAAGGAACAACTAAAAGAGGATGTGATGGAGGTCCTCTATCTCATTGCCCATACAAGACTAAAACCGATCTTTGTGGGGCCTACCACTGAGGTGACCAGACCGGACAGTGGAGTCATACAGCTGAAAACGTAGATGCATAAAAGCTCTGCGCAGGTTACTATCTATTAAAGTATCTAGATATCACTCGAACTGGTGATGTTGCTTCAAATAATAGTAGCAAGGGGCCACCTCCCACTCTGCTAACAGTGCCAGATCCTATTGTCTCGCAATATCTTCCACCCTAGTCATTATCAGGGATTTCCGCTGGATTGGATCCAAAGTCCAAAGTTAAGCAAACAAGAAGCCCAGATGACTTAGGTAAGGGGAAACCTGAGTCAGTCATGGATAAGATGGTACCGAAGACTGCTCAAGCTTCTCGCTCAAACAAAGAGAGGACAAAGCTGAGTTACTGCGCTCACAGTTTCAGCCAATAACGTAGTCATACTTGCCTTCCAATACTAGCCACTGACAATATGTCTGTTTCTCCCCTTATTATCGCTGCCGGTACTCCCTGGGGGTAGCCCCAATCGCCTTCGAAGAAATTTATTTTGCACTATTTCTAACGTATTTGAATTTTCTTCTAGCTGGATCTCCATGCCATATGTTAACAAAGAATGAATCTTGGCCTTGTATACCTTCAAAACGTCGAACATAGTAATCCCAATAGACCTTGTGCCTAGCCTAATTATTCCACTGGCTGCGTCTGAGCCTTTAAGGGCGATCAACTTTTTATGCCTTTCTCAACGGCAATTCGAGGAGGTGACTTCCAGATAGACACAAGAGTTTACCTGGATGAGCTCCCTTCATACGCCAAGTATACTTGGGAGTAACAATAAAATGAAATTAAATTTCTTTATTAAATAAAAACTAACTTTATTTTAACACACACAAGTCCCGTGCACCAAAGAAGTTCAGCTGGGAGGTTAGTTCTGAGATGAGCAGCAGCAAGCTAGGAGAGGGGCCGCCGCAGTAAAAGCGTTTACGGGCTGAGGGAGGAGGCTGCAGGGAAGGTCTCGGAGGGCTGCGTGTGTCCCCCGGTCCGCACTTTGGTCACCCTTGCGTTAATGAAACGGTTTCCTCTGTGCTTTTAGATCTGCAAACACATCTATGATTTTTGAAATGTCCAGTTTTCTTGCCCACTCATTTTCAATAGACAGTCGAGACAGGCCACTGAGTCTTGCTTGGGACATAGAGCTCCTCAGAGAGTTCTTTATACGTTTTAATTTTGAGAATGATCTCTCAGCAGTTGCTGCTGTCACCAGTACGGTCAAGAAAAGCAGGCATCCAGTGCAGATCTCTGTGAAACTTGCTGAAAGGGCACCATTTTCAGTCATTAGCAGATCAGCTACTTCCTTTATTGTCAATTTTTTGGCACTCTCAGATTTCAATAATGATCTGATTGACAGCAATTGCCCAGGAAGAGAGTCTGACAAGTCACTGTCCTATTTCTTGACCAGACTTTCTCCAGCTGCGTACAACTGATCACTTGTCAGTGTGGATGGCTGCAGGGCATCAAATGTAGAAATTACTTCATTCAGGCCCTTGAAATGATGGGGGGAGGAGGAAGAGATTCTGGTTGAAGAGGCACATCCAAGAACACTCTCAAACAGTATGGTGGTGGTGATAACACAGTGGCGGGGTAACGTCTGTTAAATATCACTTGCTCCCTGTGCTGACCCTGGCAATGAAACCTATAGATGGAGCAACACCATTTGGAATTTTATTATGGTGGGAATTATGGTGTGATTGGGAAATGGGAATTATGGTGTAAAAATGTTAGCCTGTGGAGTTTTGGTTATAATCATGATTTTTTAATTATGAATAGTTATTGAAAGGCTGACATTTTTACACTGCGCAGCTTACAAACATAAGTCTAGAAACTTGACCCAAGTAACAAGTTCAATTTTGTAACAATCCAACAAGTGCACCAGTCGAACAGAATCTTGGCTTACACATAAGCAGCCACAAGGCACTTTTTAAAACAACAACAACTAGATAGCGAGCTGCCTGGGAAGGAGAAGAGACACTGCTATGGAATATGCAATGAATAAAAACCAACACTAGTGAATACAGACCTTGCCCTTAGGCAAGCGTTTATTTAACTCCAACCAAATACACCCGCAAGCCACAACCCAACCTAGGCCATTTCACAGGCCCCGGCGGCAGAGGAGGGCCAGGAACTGAACCGTTTGGGAATAGATCAGTAAATCCCAGTCACAGACACAGCTACCCTGGAATGCAAGAACTGCGCTGCTAAAGCCACGTTCCAACACACAAAGTACACCAGGGAGGGGAGCCGGATTTTTGAGAACCAACACTTGCAGCTTAGCCCAGCACTTCGGAGGC
>QEPC01013004.1:16454-30223 GCA_003113815.1 Sphenodon punctatus | reverse complement strand
TGACCCAAGTAACAAGTTCAATTTTGTAACAATCCAACAAGTGCACCAGTCGAACAGAATCTTGGCTTACACATAAGCAGCCACAAGGCACTTTTTAAAACAACAACAACTAGATAGCGAGCTGCCTGGGAAGGAGAAGAGACACTGCTATGGAATATGCAATGAATAAAAACCAACACTAGTGAATACAGACCTTGCCCTTAGGCAAGCGTTTATTTAACTCCAACCAAATACACCCGCAAGCCACAACCCAACCTAGGCCATTTCACAGGCCCCAGCGGCAGAGGAGGGCCAGGAACTGAACCGTTTGGGAATAGATCAGTAAATCCCAGTCACAGACACAGCTACCCTGGAATGCAAGAACTGCGCTGCTAAAGCCACGTTCCAACACACAAAGTACACCAGGGAGGGGAGCCGGATTTTTGAGAACCAACATTTGCAGCTTAGCCCAGCACTTCGGAGGCGGCACAGATCCCGGCCACAGAGCAAACATTTCTCGGGTTCTCTTTCCCACTTAATCAAACACATGCCCCTCGGTCTCTACTTAAAACTACTCTTCACCAAGTTCCCCCCCCTCTTCAAGGAAGAGGGAAGGGCAGGTAAATACAGGGTATCCAAACGCAAAACCTTGCTCCCTGTGGCTCCATTAACCCAGACCTCTGCCACGTGCCACCTGCACTGAGAGCACACTCAGCTTGGCCCTACATTCCCATTGCCTCCCCCCTGCACAGGAAGGGAGCCATCTCCTCTCAGCCATAAGGCAAGGCTGGCCCTGAGCACAATCATCTCAAGAGACTGACATTGGCCGGCCCCTTTCCAGTGCCAGGATCTGGCCCTTGGATCTAGTTCTTCTCTCTTACCCTCGAGCACTGGAAGAACGAGCTCTCAGAGTAACCCAGGGCAGCAGAGGGTGACCGTACCCCCCCGACTGACCCCTTTTAAGAGACGACAGGAGGACACTAATGAAAAATACATGGTTTAGGGCTTCCCCTCCTCCCCTCCCCCTCGCCTCCCAGTACATGGCAGGGCAAAGCTGGCTACTTCCCTTCCCCCACTTCTCCCCTTCCTCCCCAAACAAACAAATGTGCAGGACCGTCACAGTCAAGGCAAAGCTGGCTTCCCTCCCCCGCCTGGCTAAATAAACGAATGTGCCGGGCCACCCTGGGCAGGGCAAAGCTAGCTTCTTCCCCTCCCCTCCCAGTGCTGGGGCAGCCGCTCCTCTGGCTCCTGCTGAACTTGTTGTGGTGCCGCCCAGCCCAGTAAGTCTCCGATGGTCCCGGCCTGGATTATAAGAGGGAGGTTTCCTGCTCCCTCCCCTGGTTCAGGGCCTGCTGGCTCCTGCTCCTCCATTTTCACTCCTGGCTGCTCCCCCTGCTCTAGCGGTGCCAGGAATGGGAGACCAACGACTGCCGCTGCCCCCTGCTTTGCAGCCATTTTGTTTGTCTGGGGATGGACAGTCTTTTCCTACCTGGGGCCTTCTTTAACCGCAGTCTCTCATTGGTAGGAAATTTGCAGCCAGCGGCTTCACCTTGCAGTCCGGTCAGTACAGGGGCCCGTCCCCCCAGCTCCCACTGTCAGTGACCAGGCTGGAGAGCGGTCAGGGGCTCAGCATCTCTAGACACAGAGCGGCTGGTGCTGGTCCCGTCTAGTGAGAGGAGCTTCTCCCTGAGGGAAAGAGACAAAGAGCCGTGAGAGAGAACTGTACTGACAGGAGCAGCCCGACCCCCTCTCTGCCTCCACTGGGGCCGATTCCCCCGGCCGATCAGCACAGAGGAAAGGAGCATTTCCCAGCTGGGGCCCCCTCAGGCAAATCAACCAGCCACCCCCCCACCCAGCACTGAGGGGACGGCTGCCACCTTGTCCCCCGGTGGCAGCAGGGGCTGAACTGGAAACCTCCGGAGCTGAACACACCAGGCTGCCCAGCACGGGGGTAAGAGGAATCCCAAGACAGGGGGACACCCCCCCGCCCCCAGACATTGCTCCTAGACTATCCATTGCCAGAGATTGTTTGCTTTTGCCAATGTCTCCGAAGTCTCCGATAAAAGAGATAACGGGAAATATTATGTCTCCATCTGTTTCCTTTCTGGGGGGAGGGGACTCTACTGCAGGCTCCACACTCTCAACCCGGGCACAGTCTCTCCTCATGCCCCTCAGCTCCATCCCCCACACCCCAGCAGGCATGGGGAGGGCATGCGGGGCACGTGTCTACCCTAATATTTTCCCTTGCGCTCCAGCCCCGCCCGAATCCTGCTACATGGGACTGAGTCCAGACTCCTCCCCCATCATGGAGATAAAATAGCATACACTACATATGTAGAAGCACAAGGAGTGAAATCCCTCCGCCAAATACTCTCTGAATCAGAGGGGTTTACAAAAGAAAACATTCTCAAAGTTTGTTTACAACAAATACCCGATCCACAGGGAGCACGTCCCCTCATTCTGTTCTCTAATACTGTCGGAGACAAATCCACTCTCTTATTAATATCTGCCTGGACTAAAAAGTCCTTAATATTCCTTGTTCTTTTATAAGCAAATAAAGGTCAAGTCTCAAAGATAGGTAAAATATCGAATGTATGCCAGTGTCTTAAAACACTCTGGCGAATGTGGGAGCTGGCACCATTGTATGTTAAATTGACAGTAATCTTGTCCAAAGTTTGTTTTGATCTAGGGGTCAATAATTCAAACCTAGATCTTCTATGCGCTCGATCAAAGCCCTCTTTGATAGTCTTATGAGGGTAACCTCTCTGTGTAAAGGAATTTGCAAGTATATCCGACTTGTAAAAAAAACCATCCTCTGTTGTGCAATTCCTCCTAAGTCTAAGAAATTGACCATATGGAAGATTCTTACGAAGATGAACCGGATGGGCGCTCTCATGACATAAATAGGAATTCTTATCCGAGAAGCCCCCAAGAACGTCTCTCTGTATGTGTACTGCTTGAACCTGGGGCGGGGGTGGAACCTGCAAGAGGGGGTCGCCGGCTGAGCTAAGGGGGCACGTGGAGCATAGAGAGGGGAGCAGTCTCTGCTTGTGTGTGCGAGAGAGAGAAGGCTGCTTGTGCCTCCACCCCCCTTTGCCCCAGACTCAACGCTCCCCCCCCTGCCCCAGCAATCTCCATCCCCTCCCCAGCCTCAGCACTTCCCTGCAACCCCCCACACAACGGGGGCAGTGGAGGGGGCTACTCACTCTTCTGCCCGTGGGCGCCTCCCAGCCTAGCTCCGCCCCATGGCCCTTCGACAGGCGGGGCAGAAAGTGCGGGGGGGGGCAGGAGGGCCCTGGCTCTGCCCAGGAAGAGGAGGCTCCAGATCCCGGCTCTGCCCCCCTCACTCCTCGTGGGCTGCGCTCAGCTCCGCTCCCCGCTCCCAGACCTCTCTCAGCGCTGGGGGGGGGCGGTCGGGAGGGGCTTGTGATTGGGTGAATAATCCCCCCCCATCACGGGGCGAGCAGGCTAGGACTCCCCCGGCCCCGCTGCCAGGGACAGGAGGGGGGGGGCTGCGCTCCCCGGGGATCCATCCCCCCCGGATCTCCTGCCTGCCCCGACCTACCTCTCTCCCGGCTCCAGCCCCGGCCGGAAATCACCGCCCCCTAGGAAACCGGGGCGGGGGGAGCGGGGGGTGATGGGAGTTGTAGTCCCAGCCCGATGAGGAGATTGGGGTGTAACTGACGGGCAACTCTCCCCCACCCCCCGGGAGTCCGGCAGAAGCGGGAGGGGCAGGAGCAGCATCTGGTTTCAAATGTTCAAGTCGCCCAGTCTCCGCACCATCCCCTGACGGGCCTCCATCACCTGCCTACGATCCCCAGCAGGCTTTGCGCTGCCTCTAGTTAACTCTATGAAGCGCCGGCGCAAAGCCTGCTGGGGATTGTAGTCCGGTTTCTGGCCACTACTCAGTAGCCCTTCTGAAGCTCATTTTCCCTTCTCTTGTCCTCAGTTGCTGTCACAACTGATATGTTTATGAAAAAGTTAATTAAAAAAACTTTGTGATACTTTATGATACATACCCTGTAAGTCAGGAGGGTGGGGGGGTCCCTACAGGTCTTTTCTAGGGGTTACCAGACTATTACAAGGCACTGGTTTTCCGCCTGCTAGTGGGCCGCAGGCCAGGGCTTTACAGTTACATACTCATGCTTTACGGGATTCTTTCCTATCAGCACCGCCACTTCTCACCTTAGCACCCCTAATAAAAGTGAATCTGATCGTCTCCGTTTACTGTCTGATCTGTCCTCTGTTAGAGCACTCGGTTTGGACGAATACGGAAAAAAGCCCAATGGGACCGAGCCGATTCAACAACAACGTGCAGCCCGACCCCAGCGAGGTTCCGGCCAGAAACTGTGAACGTGGCCGGTGCTTGGAAGGGGGTACCTGCCATGGACGTGAGGTGTGGAGAGCTCTGGGGCACGGAGGGGAGCAGAGACTGTGGCCAACCAGGGGTCAGAGAGGTAGGAGGAGAACCAGTCAAGGACACCATCATGTCCCCTTCAGTTTTGTGACGTTTTTCGTGGGTGGAAGTTGTTCACATGCGTCTTGTACATAGATTTGGAAATTCTCTACAATTCTCAAGTAAATTTCTTAACAATGATATCCAAAAAGTATTATACACTTTGTATGTTAGCTAGCTGGTGTTTGCATCTGCCAAGACCACAGGCTGTCTAATCTCATATATATCTTATACAGCATATAAAAAATTAGAATTACATGTTGATATTCTTGAATTGCATGGGAAAATGCCTGATGGTAATTCAAAATATATCACATTCTGTTATATTGCACATTTATGTAACTACCATAAAGATTGCAATATTGCAATAACTTCACATAAAGAATACTTCTAATCAGCAAAGGCATAGTAGTAGTACAATATGATAAATCATAATTTCATTCCCATATTACCAATAAAAACTGCAATGGGAAAGAGGACTGTAGGAAACCCCCTAGATGAATTATCTTCATTAAGACCCCCTGGATATACTGTTTTTAATCTATGTATCCAGTATACTTCCCTCCTTTGAAGTTCTTGAATTGGTCCAGGACCCTGGGAAATTCTTTCTATAACCAAAAATTTCAGTTCTTGTTCTCTATGACCCTCAGTATGAAAATGATCCACCAAGGGTTCATTCACCTTGCGCTTTCTAATATACCCAAGATGTTCCAATATTCTTACTTTCAAAACTCCGGATGTGTACCAACATATACTTTCAGACATGGGCATATTACTAAATAGATGACCAATGCTGTCCTACATGTTGAAAAATTATGTAGCTTAAATTTCCTTCCTGGCCCTGGATTGTGAAACTCCTTAGTTTATAGACTCAAGCGACGGACTGAGCAGCTCCCACATTTGAAGTGTCCACTGATAGGTGATGTTATTTGCCATGCAGAAGAACCTTCATTTTCCCCAGTGGTCAGTTCCCTTCTCTGTTGTTTAAATACATCCGTATGAACCAACATGTCCCTAATTTACTTAGTTTTCTTCATAGCAAATAAAGGCTTCCGCTCACACCCTGGTATAGCACTACCTATATGCCAATGTTTGTTTATGGCTTTTTAAATTTCTCCTGAACCTGGTCCAAACAAGTGGACACACTATTCTATTCTCACACTTCCTTGATTTTGGTTTCAATAGTCGCATGATCCTGAAGAGACTCTTCTTTAATATCCTTTCCAGATATCCTCTCTCTCTCAAATTGGCCAAGCATTCATTAGCTTGTTCAAAAAAGGTGGATTCCAAAGAGCAATTCCTCCTAATTCTGATGAGTAGGCTATATAGGAGGTTCTCTTTCAAATGCCTAGGATGATTGCTGGAATAATGCAAATATGAATTAACATCTGTTTCTTTCTTGTAAACACTAGTAATCACATTACCTTGTGCATTCTCAAAAAGTATATCCAAGAAACTGATGCATTCAGAGCTGAATTTTAAATCAAATTTTATACTTTCCGAACAACCACTGAGGTAGCTATGAAAGTTCTGTCATTCTTCCACAGATCCGATCCATATGAAGAAAAGGTCATCTATAAATCTTCTATATAAGAAAATAGAGTCATAGAACCGATTCCTACTCTGATTATAGATATATTGGTTCTCAAAATGACCCATGAATAGACTGGCCACTTGTGGTGCCATGGTACACCCCATTGCTACCCCACTGATTTGATGGTATATAGTCTGATCAAACATAAAATAACAACTTTTGTTCAAAACCAGTTCTACCAATTGCATCAAAAAGGATGTTTTGGGGTAATTATCCTCCCTTTGTTCAAGAGTCTCTTCAACAATCTTAAGTGCCTCATCTTGCAGAATATTAGTATATAATGAGGACACATCCATTGTTACTAAAGTAATCTGATTCTTGACCATATCACAATCCAAATCCTCCAGAATTCCCAAGAAATCTTGAGTCCCTAATATGTGAATGCAACCTGGGTACAAATGGTCTTAAATAATGATCTATAAATTGTGAGAGAGGTTCAAGCATTGACCCATTTCCAGACACAACAGGTCTGCCTGGTGGATTCTGCAAACTCTTATGAATTTTGGGCAAAATATAAAATATAGGCAGTCTCCCCTCATTTTCTGTCAGAAACTTATACTCAGCTTGTGACAGTTGGCCCGATGATAAACCCTCATAATGTGATGTCAATGCCCTTTTGTAACTTATCTAGGAAGATCTTATTTACTATCCTATAATGTGAATCATTATCTAATTGTCTATACACCTCATCTAGATAAGTTTGTTTATTCAAAACCACAATGGCACCCCCCCTTATCTGCAGGTATGATAATGATATTGGAATCCTTACCCATATCATCCAAGGCTGCCCTTTCCAAGCTGGATAAATCCTGTCTCACTGACATGGGTGGTTGTTCTAACATTGTTAACTCCCTTTCTATCAATTCCTCAAAGACCTGGATTCTAGGATTCCTACTTGGAGGCAAAAAGGTGGACTCAGGTCTAAATTTCATTAGTCCGTCTGGAGTTTCATCCCTGTCATTCCCAAACCATTCACACAAACGGATTTTTGGCAGAACTGGTTTTGAACGAAAGTTATTTTATGTTTGTGATGGTTGAAGAGACCCATTTTTTTTTTGTGAGAGCAAGAAATATGGGGGTTAGAGGGTTCTCCCCCGGTGGCAGCATGGTGGGAAAAGGAAGGATAAAATGCTGAGTGATATGTATAAATTGTTGAATTTATTTTGTATTATAATTGTAAATTATGTGATAATTTTGTGATTGGGATTGTTGGTTCTTGTGGACCTATGATTTTCTTTTTGTATATCTTTGTGTGTTGGAAGCCGCCTCGAGCTGCCTCTGGCAGGAGAGTGTGGGGTACAAAAGTAAAGTTGATGATGAAAAACTGGTACCTTGTAATATTCTGGTATCCCCTAGTAAAGCCCTGTGGGGGACCCCCCGTAGCATGCCATGGTCTTCAGTATCGCTGTGGGGGACCCCCCCATAGCATGCCATGGTCTTCAGTATCGCTGTGGGGGACCCCCCCATAGCATGCCATGGTCCGCAGTATCGCTGTGGGGGGAGGGGGCCACCACCCCCATAGTATGCCATGGTCCGCAGTATCACTGTGGGGGACCCCCAACCCAATACCATGCCACGGTCTGCATGGAGACAGTGACAACATGCTGGGGGGTCCGGTCCTGCAGGGACTCACCCCAGGGAACTGCACCCTGTGACAGTATGTTTCTATTCAAGGTTTTAGCCGTGGTAAGTTTTCTCCCCCCAAATTCTAGTAAACACTTTTCTATGAGTTTCTTTTATAATCACTTTTATTTGTAGCAAATTTTATTTCCCAACAGAGAATGGAAGACTCTTGGGCAGTTGGTGGCTGTCCTTTTTGATCAAGTTTTGGTACAGAGTGAATTCCTGGGGTTTTATCCATTCAAGTCCTATGAACTCGCAGATACCGGTCTATCAGTAAGAGTTCTACATATTTTTTTGTGAGGGGGATTGTTGTTTTTCTTATAATCTTGAGATTTTGACTGGCCCGTATAGGTTTTGTGTGTTTTCTACTGTTAACATTTGAATAACACTTTTTAAAGATATAAATATATTTTAGGTGTTTTTTGGATTCCATCTGCCCAGTATGATTTGAATTACCGACACCACTTCAGTGCTGTAAGAGTTTTCATTTTCATTATCACGTTTGTTTGGTTTTAGATACGACTGTCAATGATGTTCCAATGTTTTAACCTGGCTGATGTAATTTATTTTCTATTTTGATACTTTTCTATTTTGATTTTTGTTCTAAGTTTGTTATTAAATCTCTCCATTTACATATTTAAGTTCCATTTATCACAGAGCTTTTTTTGTATTCTCTAAAATAAATAACTACTAATGAGTAAGTAAATACAAGCAACTAATAGCAGTGAAATACTACAAATTTATAGGGGTATACAAATAAAATAAAATATGAAAGTCAAAGAAATAATGGTTACACAGGTAAAAACTTCAGACTTTGTAAGTCTTCGGGCTGTTTTGCAATCAGTTTGGCCAGGCTGAAACCAAACAATAGTTTACCCCAAAACTTGCATTTGAAGAAAGAGAGAGAGAATTCTTCTGCCGAAGGGGGTCTCCCAAAGTTGGACTGGAACCAAATACAATGATCCCACCCGACGTTTTATTCCATCCAGCTCTAGTCTAGCCCAGTTGTGACAAGGATGGTCGTGGATCTTTAATCCCATTAGCTAACAGCTTCTCACTTAGGACATTATCCTTTCCCCCATAGTTCATTCTTTTCCTTCTAAGTGGCACCGAATCCCAATCTCTTGCCTCTAGCCAGGGACCCACGTTGAGTATTGTCCACCCTGAGAGAGACACAAGAGTGCCAAATATTCTCAGTCTGCAGCTGCTTCAGCAATTTATCAGTTCCCTATTGATCTTTTCCAGAGGAACCTTTAGCCCATAAATCCTAGGTTCACAAGCAGCCCCAGGCACCGGGAGCGAGAACAGGGAGGCTGGTGTCCTGTGCTCTCGCTCACTGATGCTGCTGTTGATGCCCAGGCCGTGGGGAGAAGAGGAAGGCAACTTGGCTGAAATGGAAAAGGGGGAACTCTAACTACAGAACCAGGAAGAATACACGATCAGAGAAAATGGGAATTTTATTCCATGTTGAAGAAGACTCTTGGCAAAAATCACGAACATGCATGTATTAATATATATCCTATATATATATTAATATATATGTATATTAGCAGCAGGACTGATGCAGAGCCATGCAGGAGAACGGTGACAGGCGACTGGGACCACCGGATAGCATTGCCTGAACTCACCGACGCACAGGACCCGGGAAGATCGGAGTTTAATAGGAGGGACTTTTGTCTGGACTGGATATTGTTTGTGGGTGCCCCTAATTGGTTACTGCTGGGGACTGATTGTTCTGTCTGATTGCCTGAGGATCCCTGCAGTGATACCCTTGGGGGCAGGGGCCCTAAGGCACGTCTCCGTGCGCGACGGCCGTTACTCAGCTGGTTTTGGTGAGATTTTCGTGTGGAGGGAGGGGTTGTGTTCAGCCGTATAAGGGATCGTTACTGACCAATCTAGTTCATTTGTCTTTTCTCCTACCACTTTGCCCAGGTGAGCTTTTGGCATGTTGGTGCAGGACTTTCCTTTGAAGTGTTTTGTGTAAAGGTTGGACCAATTATAACAATTACTGGTCCTTACCTTTTTGTTTCATATTCCATAGTCTAAATTAAACATGTTGCATAAGAGAAGGAGACCAGGGTGTACTGGGAACTTCGAGCAGGGAACCAAAATTAAGCCGAGGAAGATGAACCCCTTTTTGGAACACCTAGGTTTCATCTATTCCATTATTATCCCGCTTATCCCATTCACACGCATTGTCACAGGATTCGTTTAGTTCTTTCGATGGAGGGCTAGCTAATCCTTCGGAATCTCTAGGTCCAAAAAAAAAAAAAGTCAGGCTCATGCATCTAGGGCTTTTTGCCCTGATGATTTTTCACCAAATGGGAATCTATTTGAGATACTGGGTTCCCAATGTTTTTTGATAGGGGATTTAATTAAACAAGTAAGCAGGCAGCTCCCCAGTATATCCAAGATAGTGACCCTTCAATCTCATCAATTAACAGTTACAAATTTTATGTCTGATATTAGGGAAGGGAAAGTTAACTTGCTGCAGAGGCACCCTTTAATATCTTCACTTGATGATACTCCCCAATATCCCCCGGGGGAGGAGTGGAGATACGATTTCTGTGGAGCAATCTGTTAACTCCACACTGGGCATTGGCATTAAAAAGTGATGGTCCTTTATTAGAACTCCCAGATAGAAACAGCATTATTACAAATTCTGTGGAACAGTCCTTTGGACCTCTTCAGGTTAACAAATATGCAATAGCATTTAAAAATCTATTTGTTACCTGATGGTTATTTTCCAAATTGGCATGCTAAGAATTATAGCCAAAATTATTTAAGTAAGATACTGCATTATGACATCCCGTTAAGGCAGATCAAATATTGTCAACCCTTGGGCCAGGGTCTTCCAGCGCATCATATAATAGTTAATTTTAGAACTATTAGATGGGCCCAGAGGATTCTGGCTGAAGCTAGACTCCTATATTCTTGAGGGGGGGTAAAGGTGTCAGTGAAGTTTATTTTACAACTACAGCCTGCCCACTGCCTACTGCTCAAACCAATAGTGGGTTAACTCGACTGTCCCAAGTTAAGACAGCTGGAGAGGACTTGATGGATTTTCAATCTGCTCATTCTGCCCAAAATCAACAGAATTCTCAAGCTAAGGGGACTTATTTTTCGGACCACAGTTTAGCCAATTCTGTAAATCAGAGTGCTAGGGATGGGCGAACAGATCGTGGTTCGGGTTTGGTCCGGTCTACCCGTTCGGATCGGCTGCCGTGTTTGGGTTCAGCCCTTCGGTTTGGTCGTGTTTATTTATTTAATAAACTTATATCCTGCCCCTCCTGCCATGCAGCCCAGGGTGGCTTACAACAATAAAGTACAATAAAAACAATTTTAAACACTCAATACAATATAAAGGTCTTTAAAACAGGGCTAGCAATATATAAATAAGTTATAAGTTAGGTGGGGGAGATAAAACCCCTCACCCCACCCTCCCCAAAGGCCTGGGCAAAAAGCCAGGTTTTACAACATCGCCGGAATGTCAATAGGCTTGGGGCCAGGCGAGCTTCCTCCGGAGGGGAGTTCCAAAGGTGCGGCCCGGCCACCGAGAATGCCCTCTCCATTGTGGCCCCCCACTTAACACGGGGGACCTCCAAGAAGGCACCCCCGGCAGACCGCAGAAGCCGCCCTGGGGCACAGAGGACGAGGCGGTCCCTGAGGTATGAGGGGCCCAGACGGTATAAGGCTTTATAGATCAACACCAACACCTAGAACCTGGCTCAGCATGCTATCGGCAACCAGTACAGAGCTCAGAGCACAGATGTAATATGCTCCCGATGTCGCTGTAGCCTCCTGCCTACACGCTTCATACACCGCAGCCCCTCAGTATACCAAGGGGTCCTGCGGTGACGACACCAAGGAAGAGGGCGTCTTGGAGCCACCGTCAATGGCTTCCTCCAGCAAGCTGTTCCAATGCTGGACTAGCTCATCCACAGAGTGGCCGTCCCAGGCCAAGGTTAACTCCCTCAGGACCTCTTGGAACCGCTGGGGTTCCATCAGCCTCCGAGGGTGGACCATCCTAACTGGTCCCTTCCCCTTCTGGAGGGGGTGCGCTAGAAGACCGGCCTGAAGGAGATAATGGTCCGTCCANAAGGGCACTGCTGTAACCTCCCCCACAACCGGACCCCCTGCCTCAAGGCCAGAGCCGAAGATCAGGTCAAGGATATGTCCGCCCACGTGGGTCAGGCAGATCACCTCCTGGGGCAAGTCCATGGTTGCCATGAATTCTTGCTCTGCCTCAACAAGGCCAGCATCGGCATGGATATTGAAGTCCCCCAGAACCAAAGTCCTGGAGGAGCCCAACACCACCTCCGAGGCCAACTCTGCTAGAGCGATAAGGGATGCCGCCGGGCAGGAAAGGGCCTGGTACACCAGCAGCACCCCCAGCTTGTCCCCAACCAAATCAAACACCACGTGAAGGACCTCGATACACATAATCTCCCGAACTGGATACCTCCTAACAGGCCACTCCTCTCTAAAAGCCATAGCTACACCACCTCCCCAGCCGCCCGTGCGGTGCTGATGCTGCACGGCATACCCAGCCGGAACAAGATCCGCCAAAGTTGGACCAGCCAGATCTTCCAGCCAGGTCTCTGTGATACATGCAAGGTCTACAGCCCCCATCCGAGATTAGGTCCTGGATAATTGGGGCCTTGTTCACCACGGACCTTGCATTCAGCAGCAGCAGCCCCCCACGTACAGACCTTGGACCTGACTCCTCCCTCTCCCTCAGCAGGGGGATGGCAACCTGCACCTCCCTTAGGCACCTTAGTCCCCTCGGGGCACGTGCCATACCATCCCCGCGGACCATACCATCCCCGCCCCAGTACAACCTCAATGGCCGCGCCCTCCCCTCCGTCCACCTGATCCTGGTCCCTCAAACCTGGCTGCTTGCCCAGTAGCCCTAGCCCTCCCTCCCATCCTCCTGCCACCAGGGGCCGGTGGAGACCATCCCCCTATCACCCCTCAACTTCCCTCTCTCACAGGAACCCGAGCCACCACCCCCCTTACCCACCCCACCACCCTAGCCCTGTACAAAAAAGACCCACAGATGTCAGTGGAGCCTGGATGAACCAGCGGGGCAGCAACAGCACCCCCTCCTCCTCGTAAGTGCTGCCAGCTGTCTCAGGCACAAGGAGGGGGGAGGAAGAAGGTGCTCCACGTCCACGCTCACAAGGGGGGTGGCACTGCCACTGCAGTCCCACAAACGGGCCTGCCAACAGGCAACACCCCTTGGATGTCGCCTAAGGATGGGCACCTAAGGGCTGGCACCCACAGGGGCCCCAGCCCCTGTATAAGTACGTGATGGAACGAGACGGGGAGCCAATGAGGGCTAGGCAATCACACCAACTCCTCCCAAAGCTGTTCCTTCCCTCCTCTCCAGGGCTCTGGCCACACCCAACCCCTGTATAAGTACCTGATGGAATGAGTTGGGGAGCCAATGAGGGCTAGGCAATCACACCAACTCCTCCCCAAGCTGTCCCTTCCCTCCTCTGCAGGGTGTTTGGTTCGGGTGTTGGGAAAAGGTATTGCGAGAGCCTGTGATCACCCCGGAAACAGGAAATTCGAGTGCGTTCAGAGCTTGTGTGGGTGAGAGCATGTTTTGTGGCTGGCTGTGTGTTCATTTTTTATTTGTGTGTGTTTTGGCTGTGTGGTGTGTGTTGGTTTTGGTTTGCCTGGTTGATGAGTGTTGGTGGGTGCTGTGTGTGTTGTGTTGACTGTGTGTTTAAAAAAAAAAGGTGCGTGGGTGGTGGGTATCGGTCAGGCACAAACAGTGGGCATCAGCGGGTAGCAGCGTATGTCTGCCACAGAGAGGGAGGGTACTGTAGTGTGGGGGACTCTTCCAGCAGTCAGGCATGAGCATGAGCAGCACCCTCACTCAAACATGTGCCTGCCAGCCATGCCCACTCTCCAGTTGCCATCCCTACCTAGCATCCCCAAATAAGGGCAGGATTGGCACGTGTCAGCCAGGGTCACCATCTCCCGTTGCCATCCTTAGCACCCCAAGGAGGGAGGACTAGAGGCATCCTCATAAATGCATGGTATTACTTAGGTGTTGTTTATGTGTACCTGTTTCAGAGAGGAATCGGATGCCGGCACTGGTGCCCC
>QEPC01013002.1:10877234-10897462 GCA_003113815.1 Sphenodon punctatus | reverse complement strand
GGTAAAAGATAACTTACCTATGTAAAGAATAATAACCAAAAGTAACAAATGTATGTCAGTTCTATAGCAAAGTTAAATAAAAATATATTTAAAAAAAATAAAAAATTGGGGATCTTAAAAATTTTTCCATGTATTTTTTTCTCTTGTTCACTGATCTGGGAGCATTCAGTTTGTAGGAAAAACTGAAAGTACTATATCAGGGGTACTGGCCCAGGAACAGATGTGATAGCCTCAGAGATTTTCCAAGGTCACAGAACGAGCCTCTTCATTATTTATTTTATTTATTTATTTAGGGATGTTAGTGTTCAAGCTGCTTTACTAATGGAAGAAAAATTTATATATTATAATTAAATAAGTATTTATTCTTTTTAATAGATTTTAATTAATATTGTTTTGGATTCTCTGTAGTGAATCCTAACATTTTGCCTAATATCGTGTGTTAATATGTATTTGATGCTATTTTCTGTTGTTGCTTATGTATTTGAGTTTGGCCATAGCAATAGCTAGTGCCGTAATAAAGATAATAATTTTAAAAACTGCTTTACAAAGTGCTTTAGAATGTGTTTTTCACTTGAACCTCTTGAATTCATACAGAGGTGTAGCTAGGTTGGAATGGGCCTTGGTGTAGGAGATGGAATGAGCCTCAAGGCATTTAGAAAGTCACCCATTTCCTTATACACAAATTCCATATGGGTGTTCGCCTTCCAGGGTCTTGGGTCCTGGCGCAGCTGCACCTCCTGCATCTATTAAAGCTGTGCTCTTAGATTAAAAAAGAATTAGGTAAATGCTAGGGACGTGCACAGTAACTCTCTTTTGTTTTTGTTATTATTTTAACTTTCATTATTAAAATGCTGTTCCTTTTTGTTATATTTTGTAGTTTTTGTTTTTATTTTTGTTTTTGATTTCCATTGCTTTCAATGGAAAACACATTTTTGGCTGTAACCTTTTTGTTTTTCATCTAGTTTGGATAAACTGTGGCAAGCTTGTACACCCCAATGGAGGGCATTATGTTTGCCAAATTTTGCAAAGATTGAATAAAGGGATCCAATTTTATAACCAGGTGAAATTTGTTATTTTACAAAATCTGTGTACACATTCCTGGATGTAACATCTTTGTCTCCCAACCAAAGTGGATGAAACCTGGCAACATTATAACCCTCCCCAGGTTTACTATCTCTACCAATTTTTAGAAGGATTGGATAAAGGGTCCTGATGTTATAACCAATGTACTTGTAAATGTATTTCTGGCTGCAACATCTTTGTATTCCAGTTAATTTACATGATATTTGGTCAGATTGTATCTCTAATCCTCAGGATCATCTCTGCCAAATATCAGAAAGAATTGATAAAAGGTACCAATGTTAAAAGCTTTCACAGCATCTGCAGAGAATGAACCTATGCCAGGGATTATCTTAAGTTTGTCACTGCAGTACAAGATGTGTTTGTGATGCCAATTGGCCAGCAAAAATGTCACCCATATATAATTCTGTGCTGCAACCACACCAACCCCTCTCCCTCTCTTGTTACTGGGAAGTTGGAATAATAATAATAATAATAATAATAATAATTATTATTATTATTATTATTATTTATTTATTTATTTATTTATTTATTTATGGCATTCAGCCAAATATCAAAGAATACAAAAACATCTCCATAAGAGATTATGGTGAAACTAGACAGCACTATCATTAAAAAAAAATGCATATATAAAACATCTCCATAGGGGATAATATTAAATATTGGAAGCACAACACATAGAAAATCACGTGAAATAACTAAAATCAAATGCATTAGGAGGCAAAACATAATCTAGTATCATACTACCTCCAAAGAACCCATAAATATGTGGCAATAATTTGCCACATGGTAAAATATAACTTTTATAATGTAAAGAGACCTAAGTTCATCATCAAGAATTTACAATAATATCCTACTGTGGATTTTCCTTGCTGCTATAAAGTATCTTGCCAGAGAATTTGGTACCTGCAATGGCTCATTTTGCAGCATCCATATGGCACACTCATATGGACTGAAACGATGAGACGGGTTGACCACTGGAAGCAGAAACTTCTTCCTAATTTCTATATAAAGTTCACAAGACCATAAAAAGTGAACAATGTCCTCAACCTCATCACTTCCGCAAGGACAAGTTTTTCTTAAATGATAAGGAGTCTTTGACCATCTTCCCACAAGTACTTCAGATTTAATCTGAGGTTGGAAGCATCTGCTTAGGAAAGAGCCAATAAGAGATTTGCTCAGGTCTTTGTCACAGTGCTGTAGGATGTGATTGTGATGACAGTTGGCCAGTCTGGATGTGTGAACCCTAAGAACATAAGAACATGTTTCCTGATTGCTGGGATGCTATCCCCTTGACCTCCCAAGGGCTCCCAGCACTACTGTGGGTGGGACTGGGGAGGCAGGTGGGCTGCGGACTTGTCTCTGACATGGGTGGCTACCCCAATTCATACAGGCCAAGGATGCATGGATGCCCGTTGCCACACACGTTTTTGGCTTGTCCCCACATGGGGCACTCCGGATGTTTTGACAGTGCCCTGTGAGTGGCTACAAGTGGGTGCTTCATGGCTCATGGGAGTGTGATTTCCCCCTACTCCACCTTCAGACGGGTGTTCAGATGAGTGGTTACTGCGTGGCCTTATGTGGTTGGTAGCATCTCGTTTGAAAACACCCATAGTGTCTTTATAAAAGTGGGATACATCTATATTGTGTGACGGTTTTCCTGACCTGGGGCTTGCACTCTTCACGCTGTGAATCACCTACCTGACAGCTGGGTCCCGGTGCCTGTGAGGGGGCGGAGCTGAAGCCCTGCGTGGAAAGAAAAGACACAGCTGAGCTTACGGTGGTGTTTCCTGACCCGGGGCTTGCACTCTTCGCGCTATGAATCACCTACCTGACAGCTGGGTCCCGGTGCCTGTGAGGGGCCGGAGCTGAAGCTCTGAGTGGAAAGAAAAGACACAACTGAGCTTACGGCGATGCCATAGGCATGCGCCTAGGCCACGCGCCGAAGGGCTGAGCGCTAAAGGGCATGCCTCGGGGTGCGGGTGTGAACCTCTGCCCATCTCAGCCTTTGTTACTGGTGGAGAGGTGCGATGGCTCAGACTGGGGGAGGTCTTGGGAATCTCCCTGTGGGTAGTTGTGTATGTCCCCTGTTATGACCTAGTTCTTTTTGGTTGAGCAGTTGTGGCCCATTTCAGTGAACTTCTCTTCCATGTTGTTGTTTGGTTTAACATTTAGGTCTAGGTGGGATCCATTTAAGCTTGGGGATAATTTTTGAGGGTGGAGGTGGTTGTGGAATTGGTGTTCACTGATACTAACTGCAGACCCCTTTTTAATTATGGAGCCAATTGGGCAGTGGGTTGACGATGGGGCCGGAATCCTGGAAGATCTTGGAGGGGGTAGGGAAGGAGGAACTGGGGGGATTAACTTAGGGTTGCAGCATACAACAAATAGCAAGCGTTTGAGGGGGCATTCATTTGAGTTGGCTTTTTCTAAGTCAAATCTACCTAAGCAACAGAGAATTGATAGCTATTTCTCCAAACATGCGCCCAACCAGGGTGGGGCCTTGCGCTCCTATTCTCAAACAGCGGTCTAGGAATGATCGCATTTAACTCTGGATACTTTGGCCCCAGAGACCAGTAGACAGGAAATTTTTCATTCCTCGGCAACACAGCAATCTACTATTCGGTGCCCCGGTCAGGTTGCCTGGGCACAATTACCCCTGGACACGTGGTCAGTGTCCTCTGATTCCCCAGAGGGGGGAAGGCTGGTGACATTTTTGGCAGAGCATCTCCTATTAACTGCAGATACTTTAAATTTTGTTCTGTCCTGGATAACCAATTTGCAGATGGCTATGAACTCATTAAATGCCCGGTTGATTGGTCCGGAACCAGCTGCTGGGGCCCGGGAGATGAGCCACATGATAAGGGGTGGGATTGCAAGGGTCAGAAGTCCCAGCCTCTGGCCCAACCCCATTTGGATCCCCATGCCCAACCCCCTCCAACCTTCTCGTCGGTTTGGAGGGAGGGTGAAGGACTTCTATGAGCCATCCCCAATGTATTATTTTTTATTGTATAGTTGGGGGGTAGATGGCCCAAACCAAGGTAGGAAACAACACTTGATGTGGCAGAGCACTTGAGGATTCTTTTGAAATCAAGAATTACTAGATATGACTTCGTCTCAGTAGACCAACTGTCAGTGGTCAAGGGTAGACCGACTATAATGGTCACTTTCCATACATTCCCATTGATTAGGACTATCTTGGCACAAAGGTCTGTGTTGGAAAGCTGGGGTATTTTTGTATCTTATGTGTTTCAGCCACCCCTGAGAGGACGGGTTATGCCAGTTCAGTCAAGCAGTTGTTCTTCTGGAGGTCTGCTGGCAGGACCTGAGGAACAGCATCTGTTGCATGTCCCACCCCCCCTTTGGGGAGCAAAAGGGCTAGGGGAACTCAGCAGGAACATCCCAAGATCCCAGAGAGTAGTCTGCTTCGTGGGGCATACAGTATGGAGGTTGAGGTTGTGAGCAAAAGGAAGACGACCCTTGAGGTACAGTCGCTAGAAACTCTATTCCCTCAGTGATACAATCTCCCCTGACCACTCCAGTCATGCTGGTAGAGAGACTGGAAGCGGTCCAAAGGCAACTGAGGTCCCTCAAAGGCAACTGACGTCCCTCAAAGTAAAGGGTGGTGGCCTCCCTATGGAGGGTAGGTCTCCAAGGGATAAACTTGTTTGCCCATTTTGAGGGCCACCAGGCAGGGTGTGCGACACACCAGGAAACCTCCCCTTGAGGAGTTGGGAGCTCCTCCCATGGCACCTCCAACCCCCCAAGGTTTCCAGGAAGGGTTCGCGGGGGGGATGGCATAGGGGTAGGGATCAATTAAGACATGTGTCTCAGGACACATTCTTGGGGCCAGCTACCTATGGGAATTTATCCTGTCCTGAGGTAGGGGGGCATGATGGTCAGGGTTCATTGTGGACCCTCTCCTGGAAGGAAGTCAGTCCCGTTGATCAACGGGATTAGTTCCAGCAGATGACCTCAATGGGAGCCCCGCTAGCAGTATCAATTCCAAATAGGAATCTGAGCCAGTTGTCATCATCTACTCAAGTACCCCCCCGTGATGTTTGACTAGGAGTGGATTCCCAGGGAGATCTCACCATTCTGTCCTGGAATATAGCAGACTGAAAGACTCATTGCCTTGATTTTTATTTTCTGTTATTCTTGGGCCAATTTGATTTGATCCTCTTGCAAAAGACTTGGGAAGTAGGGGATCCAAGTGATATTTACCTGTGTGGTTTTAAGACTTTAGTTTGGGGGCTACCCCCTCTCCCATATGGGGGAGGCCTAGTGGGGGCTTGGCCCTGTTGGCAGCTGAAGAATTGAATATTCAAATAAAGGTAATTGGTTCATTCAAATCCAATTTTGTTTTATATTATTGTTCATCCCCAAATGGCATGAAGTTTCTTTTGGGGAATGTCTATGTTCCCCCGCTAGGCTCGAGTTACTACTCAGTATCTATCTGGCAAGGTATGACAGTTATACTGACAGAGGCATTGTCTGACTATCCTGAGGTCCCCATCTATATGGCTGGTGACTTCAATACTAGGCTAGGTAATCCAGCAGGTCTCAGTGGCGAGACAGGCTTGGCTGACACTGGCTGGGACTCAATGGTCCCCACCCCACCCCGAGCCTCCAAGGATGAGCATATGACTTTCAAGAGAAATCAAATGGAGCAGTTGTTGGATGAGTTTGATTTATGGGTAGTCAACGGGCGACTCCTGGGTGACTTGGAGGGGAATTTTACCCTCCATGCGCCAAATGGCTCTAGTGTAGTTGACTATTTTTTTATACCTCCTACCGATTTCAGATCTATTAGATGGATGGAGGTGATCTTAAGATCTGATATTACTCACCTCCCGATCCTGCTGGTATTTAATCAAGATGGCAGGGAGATTGTGAACTATCCTAGGTTCAGCAGTGGTACCGTGGGGGGCCATGAGGGCAAGTTTAGAATCTATAGGAAGTGCCCTAGCAAGTTGATTGTGGCATTTAAGGATTTAATTAATCAACAGGATGTTAAGGAGTTGTACACCCAAACTTGTCTGGATAAATATTCCATCTCGGCCAGTTATGACCAATTTTTTCAGCTGCTGACTCCTATAACCTTCTGGGAAATTCCAATGGCTAAGGGCCCTCTTATATCTAGGAGTGCCTTCCCTCCCCCCCCGCCCCTGGGTGGGATGGCACTTGCCGGAGGGTTTGCTCCAAACTCAGGAGTCTAACGAAGAGACTTGGGGCGTGTCCTTCAGCCTACCATCGTCAACAGGTTCGGGTGATGAGGAGGCAGTATAGTCTGCTTATCCAAAAGAGGACTTCCCATAGCAAAACCCTTTGGCAGATGTTACACATGGCAGCTTTGAGGAAGGATACAAGGAAATTTTGGCACCTGATTCGCTCCCTGGGTAAGGGAGGGAATGCTGTACCCACTCCCCAGGTTTCGATGCAGGACTGGGAACTCTTTTATGGTGCCTTTTATGCAGTTGCGCCAGTGGATGACGGTGGTATTATCACAGAGCCCTGTAATCGATTAGATTCCTGGCCTCCAGTCTCCCCCGATTAAATCAAGACACTTATCCAGGCTTTAAAACTGGGCAAAGCTCCAGGGCTGGATGGAATCACGGCTCTTCTGCTGAAAACTTTTCCAGATTGGTGGGCAAACCTTCTGGCCCCCCTCTTCTCCGAGGTCAATGAGACAGGTCGGGTTCCTGCCTATTGGCTTCAGAGTATATTGTTGCCTATTTTCAAGAAGGGCAATCCCCACCTGCCAATAAACTATCGCCCAATCAGCCTGCTCAGTGTGATAGGCAAACTGTATGCCAGGTTCCTACTGGAGAAACTGAGAATCTAGATTGAGGAGATGGGGCAGATCGCACCTGAGCAGGTTGGTTTTCGCACAGGTAGATCAAGTCTGGATCATGTCCTTTTACTATCGGCATTGATTCAGAAATCTGTGGTTCGGAAGAGTAGGTTGTATCTGGGTTTTATGGACCTGGAGAAGGTGTTTGATTCCATCAACAGGGAACGACTGTGGATAAAGTTGAGAGGTACCTCCATAGAACCAAGGTTGTTGTTCTTGGTAATCCAGCTACATCTGGATAATTTGCTCCAGATCAGATTGGATAAGCATGGGTCCCTATCGGTCCCAATTTTAGTACAAAGAGGGGTCAGACAGGGCTGTTTACTGGTCCCAGTGCTTTTCAATCTCTACCTGAATGACTTGGTACCACTTTTGAACTCGCAGGATACCCATGCCCCAACCATAGTGCACAGGTGTTTACCTGTCATGCTTTATGCGGACGAGTCCATACTTCTGTCCCATTCCGCAACTGGTCTCAAGAGACAATTAGAGCTGTTTGGGAACTATTGTGCAAGGGAATTGCTGACGGTAAACTACTCTAAGTCCAAAATTCTGGTGAAAGGTGCAAAGTCCAGGAAAAGACCACAGTCTTGGTCCAGGAAAAGGAGGGCCATTGAACAGGTTGAGTTTTTCAAGTACCTGGGGGTTATTATTTCAGTTTCTGCCTCCTGGAAAGGTCATTTTGATCAAGTTAAGACCCAGGCCAGGAAGACCGCCACAGCAATCTTGAAATTTTATTATGGTCAGTGTGGCCGTGTGGTCTCTGCAGCGCTCTCCTTGTTTAGAGCCAAGGTGCTGGCCCAAGCCCTGCATGCGGCCCCGGTGTGGAGTTTGGCCTACCTGAGCAAATTGGAACCTATTCAGAATGGGGTTTTGGCTTCCATTTTGGGTGTTCCACGTGACTCTCCCCAGGTGATTTTGTGTCGGGAGACAGCTTCAGAGACCATAGAGGCTCTTGCTATAAGACAATCGATAAATTATTGGACCAGATTAGTCTCTACACCATTGGAGGAAAACGCTCTCCTAAATATGGCATTAAAGTGTGGGCTGCTGGACCCATGGTAGGCGCAAGTAAAACAATTAATTTCACGGCTGGGGTTTTCGCAAGAGGTCCTGAGGGAGGTGGGGGTTAAGGCATTTAAGAAGCTAATACATCAGAGACTTCATGACCAATCCTGCCAGATGGAACAGGCGCTGCTGGCCTCTCAGGCGGTGGCATCTGGAATTGAAATTTATAACCCACAATCATTGGAACCCAACTACCCTTTTGTTTGGCAGGATTCAGCTTGGTGCATGGCCTTTTCCAAACTGCAGTGCAACTCTTTTCCCTCAGCCTTGGTAGCTGGAAGATTTGGGGGCATCCCCATAGATCAGAGGGTATCTCCCTTGTGTGACACGGGGGAAGTAGATACAGTACCCTATATTTTACTGAGATGCCCTACGCTGGAGGGAATCTGCCTAAAATAGCTGAGGGGAATCCTCCAGGAACTAAGCACCAGACCCGATGTCTGGCTGCTGCGTAGACTGTTGAGCCCCAATGATAATGGTACAACCAGAGCAGTGGCCAACTTTGCCTTTACTGTCCTGGTTGTAAGAGAATCAAATCTAAGACAGCGTGGAGTCTTGCTCCAGTCCCTTCACTTTCCCCGAGACTAGACATGTGAATATACAGAGCTACTGGTCTATTTGGAGGGAAGTATAGTTCTGGGTGGAGGGTAATTCCAACGGGTGGGGGGAATATGTTATAGCCCTTAGGGCAGACACGCTGGGCAGTGATGTTTTGATAAGGATGGGTAGCTAAAGTCACCATTGAGGATGTTCCCGTTTGCTAGGAGTCCAATTATATTGTAAATGCTTCCACATACAATGGAAAAAGGGGAAACATGTTTTGTTAATGTCTGATTATCTTGGGTTGTTATGATTTAAGTCAATACCCTTGGTCACCAGGGGAGGGGGTTGCCAACTGGAGTGTATTTGTTTGAAAACCCTGTGAATACTGTTTAATGATCGGTTGATCAGGTGGATGGTTTGGTGTTTTTAGCATATTGTTTGTTCATGGTTTGATATTTCTGCACATTGTATTTGTAACAGCCTTTCAGGCTATACAATAAATATTTATTATTATTATTATTATTATTATTTTATTATATTGTGTGCCTCTCTAAAAATGGATTAGGGCCAAGGGCATAGCTATAATAGGGACACGTGGTGTGGCTGCCCCCCCCCCCCGCTAGGGGGAGACAGAAGGCCCCATTCCATCTTCTGCACTAGGGCCCATTCCAACCTAGCTCCATCCCTGGTTAGGCCAGAGGATTACTGGTGTCCAAGTGAACTATATTAACCGAGAAAGCAAAGGGAGAGATCTCAGCTTGCTGCTTACATGCTGATCTTATTAACGACATGTAAGAGAACGTCCCTATATAGTAAAACACTTCTCTAAACTTTTGAGAAATGATTTCCCTTTTAATAAAGCCAGAAGAGAACCCATTCCAGTTGCATCCTATGACACTTTGTGTTTTTTATGCATATTGGATTTTCAGTTTCTTAATTATTGCAGCATTTTATTAAAATTGTCTTTCCATGTTAGTAAATAAAAATTGGTTGTTAACAATTTAACCATAGAAAACAATATATTATGGATACCTAGTAATGTAGTGTGCAAAGCAACAAGAGTTAATACACAAAAAATAAACAAATAACTTGCACAAGGTTATTTTTCTGGGAAGCCACCAACACCATGATACCTCTTTATCATTATAGAACAAACTTCTCTTCACTTCAGTGGTAAAAGTTCAGCACTGCTAAAAACTTGGAACCAACCTGATTGATTATCTTAAATGCTCACGTAAAATATTTGTTGACAAAGAACTTTAGTTTTAAGATGTGCTAAGTGAAGCCATTAAAGCTCTGTAATAACTTGTGTTCTTATCTAAAACTTTCATATACTACTTTTTTCCCCCAAGCTACGTGGAAAACCCAGAGTTCAAAGAAAAACATCACAACAAGGATCATTTTCTTCTACTCGAGGATGACATTCTCTAAAGAAATATAAGACTGCATGCATAAGAGGCATTTAGTACGTGAAAAACCCTCCCTCCCGCCACCGTTTTTTTTAATGTGTGAAAGAGTTAGGCTGCAGGATACACTGTGTGGAATTAATCTGGAAAGCATGATTGTGTGTGATTATTGCAGCATTTTATTAAAATTGTCTTTCCACGTTAGTAACTAAAAATTGGTTGTTAACAATTTAACCATAGAAAACAATATATTATGGATACCTAGTAATGTAGTGTGCAAAGCAACAAGAGTTGCTTTGCACACTACATATACTCTAAACTTATCACACACATTGGGTGTTTTCAGACGTTACGAGATCACAGTGAACCACGGTGAATACCCACCTGTGGTCACTGTATCTCGAACGTCTGTTTGGCAGCCGCCAGATGTTCGCCACGGTCAATACCCGCAAGGGGTCAATTTGAACCACGCTTCCCGGGCTAGCCGAGGGAATGTCGCGGGAAGCGTGGTCAAAGAGATCCCCAGCGGGGACCAACAAAAAGTAACATCTGGCCGGGTGCCACGGCCCGGGATCACCGACGGGATCCCGGGCCATGGCAAATTCGGCCAGATGCTGCGGCCACATTGGCCCCACCACCCGTCTCCCCAGAGGGCCGGTGGTGGGGAGGGTGGAAGGGGTGGGGCTGTGCAGCTGCATGTTGCACCGCGCGGCCCCGCCCCCTCCCAGATTCCCCGCTGAGATCCCCCGGCACGTCTGATATGGCGGGGAATGAATGGGTTGTTTTTGGTACGGGGCCAAGTGGCCCCGTAATGTCTGAAAACATCCATTATCTCATAATCTGTGAAGGGATTAATCCACATCTTAATGATTGCAGGAGGAGAACCGAGGTGATGTCCCCTTCAACGGATGAATCTCCCACTGCCTGCCTGATCAGAACAATGCATTGACAACAAGGGGGAAAAACCATAATAATGGGATACCTATTAGCAGCCACAGCAGTAAAGCGATGAATGGAATGTGGAAACAATTAAAGGCCCTTTTCACATGGGCCAGGAGAAGCAGTAGTGCAGGAGGGGCGGGGAGAAAGGGGATATGGATTTGCGCCACAGTCCATGGGCGGTACATGGGCAGTCACTTACACAGACACACACCCATCTACACTCATCTACATGCACAAAGGCACCTCCATTTTGTCTGATGCCTCCATGAGTGGGGGATCGGTGGAGGTGGGTGGAAATGGGTGGAGTATGGGAGTGCACATGCACCACCACCTACCCACATCGGTGGTCACATGGACGCCTCCCCCATGCCCACCCAGTCGCCTATGTGGGCAGAGGGGGGGGTCTCGTGTGAAAAGGGCCAAAATGTGTGAATGCAAGTTCCTTCAATAGCATGTACAGGTAGGAGAGGAGTCTCGTGTGAATGCAACCTAACCAGATAAAATGCAAATGGGTAGGATTATACTGGCGATAATCGAAAAAGGCATGCTAAGCCCTTTTCAAAGATGGCCCTGGCCTGCTGATGCTGTTAACACCATTTTTGAAAAGGGCTAAGCATGTTCAGAAAGGGCCATTCAGTCTCTTCTCAGCATACTTAGTGGGGGGTTTTATTTTTAAGCTTACCAGCCAGGAAGAGGTCACACATCGGTGCAGGACCCCTCCTGAAGGTAAGTAAACCACTCCTGACCACCACCCCACTAGGTCCCCCATCCCATGTAAGCACCCCTTCCCTGACCCCTCACTACGTCCTCCCATCGTCCTTTCTCTGGCCCTCGCTGGCCTATTCTCTCCTTGGCCAGCGGGGTCCAGGGAAGCGGGGAGCAGGGGACTAGTGCTGGCCTCTGGCCCCCTTCCCTGCACTTGGACTCAATTTTATGAGTTCCAAAGTTTTGGGCATCCTTCCTTGAAGCTTTGGAACTTGGTAAATCAAGTCGACTGCCCCAGTTCTTGCTGTTTTCTGAGGAAAACCGAGGACCAAGTTTCAGCACTAACTCTCATGTCATGCTTAACATTTTATTTACGTTTCTTGCCATCCCATCATCTCCTCATTGTCCTCTCAAGTGTTTTTCCTGAGGGGCAACCAGAAAGGAAGTGCCAGAGACTTGAATACTGATCTTTTTGTCTTTCTCTTCTGAAAGAAAGGGTGAGGTTGCCTTGTTGATCCCAAATATAGGCAGTAGAGACAAAATAGTGTGGAGATATCTTTTATTGAACCAATAAAAGATCTCACAGCATCCGATGACAAAAGACCCTGTGAGGTTCTGCCTGATGAAGGACCTTGTCAGATCCAAAAGCTTTCACACCTCCACCAACTGAAGTTGGTCCAATAAAAGATATCGCTACACTATTTTGTCTCTTCTGAAAGAAGAACTTTGACCCCCTAAAAGAGAAACAGCAAGATTCAGTCCCCAAAGATGGACTGCCCATCCTAAACAGAGAACGCTGGGAGCAGTGTAATAAAGCATAGAATAGAAGTGCCAAGTTTGTGGCTACAAATTACCTGTGAAGTCTAAAAGCAAATATTCAACTACCAGCCCTCAAGAAAGGTCTTTGTTTTTAATGAAAATATATTATGAAAATGCAGTAATTTCATGCTGTTCTTTATACTTTAAGAATTATTTAAGTTTTTAAAACTGGTGTTCTCTCTCCCTTCAGAATGTTACTCTGAAAAGTCACTGAAATCTATGCTGTATGATGTGCGCTTGCATATACCATCTGGTCAAAATATTCCCTCAGGGAGTGGAAGAAATGTACAGTCTTATGTGAAAATAAAATTGGCATATACATCCCTAAATAGAAAGGCAACATTTAAAAAAGCATCTGGAGGGACAAAGTCCAGATGTATGGTTACAGCATTAAAAACTGTATAAGCAACTTATAACCAGAAAATCTAGCAAACTCTGGATACCAGCCAAACATATGCTGAACCAAATTTACTGCAAACCTTGTCACCTCAATACAAATGCTCTTCTTGCTTTATGCACATATTTTAATGTTTTTCTTCTGGTATTGGATCAATCTTATCTGGCCCAATGTAATCAGCAGTTTTACAACTGCAGCATGTAGTATGGAATCCACCAAATGCACTCCCCCTCCCCACCCCGAATGCCAGAAGACCTCCAGAGACCCAGATTGAGCAGGAAGTCAGCTGCAGGGGAGGAGTGAGATCAGCCTTCAGAGAATCCCTCCCACACATAGCTCTGGGGCTTACATCATTATTGTGCTCTGAGGACAATGGGAGATTTTGTTTCTTATGTTTTTGTTATTATTTGCATTATGGCAGAAATTGGAGGCCTTACTGTGCTAAGTCTTGCGCGCGCGCGCATGCGCGCGCACACACACACACACAGAGTGAGGGGAAACTGCTCCTTTATAGAGTTCTATTAACTAGTCAGTGAAGATAGTGGGCTGGGAAAAGGCAATGGTATGTTCCCTATTTTACTAATGGGAAACCGAGGCACAGAGAAAATTAAAATTACTGGGCCTAGGTCCCATAGGAAATCTGTGGCAAAGCTAAGAACTGAACATCTAAGTCCATTGTAATAGTACAGTATTGTAACTGAAAGAATGTGCTTTCTTCCTTGTTTGCTCAAGGTCAAAGAAACCATGAGCCCCAAAAGAGTATTTTTTCACTTTTTTGGGTGGGCATACTGACAGTCATCAGCACTTCTTGAAGCTGCGAGCAAGGTTCCGACTGAATTTTCAAGGTTGAAAAAAAAAACCTCATCACACTGAATTCAATGTCTTCTTTGTTCACAATAGACAGAGAGACTAGATTTTCTAGAACCAAAATTTTGTATGTAAACTTGGGGACAGCTCCTCATCTGTCTATGCCTTATGAAATCAGTATTAGCAAAGAATATTTCTGTTACAGGGACTGTATTTTATACAGATTTCATCATTTCCACCTGGAGCTGTACAGTTTTAGAATAAAAATTTTTTTAGTAAGCTATGAGATGTATAAAACTTACTCAAATGTTCTAGGCAACAATGGAAGTGCAATGTGCAACATCTAATCACAGAACTCCCCAAAGTATATGAACACTGGATTAAGAAGGAAGGGAAAGGTGGGGGGGGGGGGAGATCACTGCTTCTCTCAGGGCTTATTCTCACGAGCAAGGATAATTATTCTGACCTCACACCACTTTTTTCCAATGAGAAGGGCAAAGTAAGGGTTAAATAGTTTCTACCTTCTCTTGATTTTCTGTCTTAGGAACTTGCAGGAGCTGCCAGTAGGGGAGACTGCACTGACAAGCAGCCAGTGAGGGAGAGCTGGGCATGTGCGAGTAGGAGCAGCAGGGCAACGCGAGCACTCCCTTGAACCACGGCCTAACGCGGCCCCAAAACAATTTTAAAAGGAAGCAGACCTTCATAAAAGTAAGAGCAATGGCAGACGGAAGTGGGGGTGGGGGAGAGGGGAGCCTAGAAAAGAAACCCCGCTGGAATGATATTGCAGGCAGTGACCTGGAGAGAGGGCTCAAGGGGAGGCCCCAGAAAAAAAGTGCGGGAAAATATGGCAGCAGAGGCAGCAATGGAGGGGGAGGAAACCCCTGATGAAACTGAGCCAGAGGAGGAACAATTAAGAAACTCCTCCTTGAAACGAAAAGGAATTTTAGGAGAGACATGTCTAAATTAAGAGCTTCAGTAGAAGCAGGAAATAAAAAACTAGAAAGGCTGGGGCAGAGGATTGATAGAGTGGAGGAAAGAGTCTCCTCCTTGGAGGATCAAGCGGTGACTATGGAAGAACAGGCCACACGCTTTCAAGAGAAGGTACAGACCCTGCTTTTAAAAACAGAAGACCTAGAGAATAGGTCACGAAGAGACAATCTAAGATTTGTGGGCTTCCCTGAAGGATGGGAGACTCAGGAAGTAAAAAAGCTGTTGTGGGACTTCCTGAGAGAACAGTTCCCAGAGGATCAGCAACTACAAGAGCCAGTAATTATCAGAGTCCATAGAACAGGGAGGCAACCCAACAAAGATTTTCCAAAACCCAGAACCATAATAGCCAAGTTTATGAGCTATACAGTGAAGGAGGAACTGCTGAAAAAAGCCAGGATGAAAAAAGAAATGAAGTTCAGGGAGGAGACCATAAAAATCTTCCCTGACTATGCCATGGAAACTATGGCTAAAAGAAGAAAATGGGGGAAATACTTTCCTGAATTGAATCAAAGAGGCTGGAAGCCTGTATTGAAATTCCCAGCAAAAATGGTCTTAAATGTGAATGGAAAATACAAAACATTCCTGGATACAGAAGATCTGGAGGCCTTCCTCCATCTGCCTCCTCCTGGACAAGATTGACTCTCTCACTATAAGAGCAAAGAGAGACCATTGGCTTAGACAAAGAAAAACTGGGGCCAGTATTGTAAAAAGAGTCTCAAATGAGATTCCTGTTTTGAAAAGGTTTGGAGGGGGTTAAAGTTCTCGCGTGGAAGTTTGTAAGTTCTTTTTCCCTGAGAGAGGGGAAAGCATAACAATGCTCTGTGAGTGCGCAAGGGGGGAAAGGGGGAAGGGAAGGGAGGCAAAGGGGAACTTGTTGGGAGGGATGGGGGGGGGGAAAGAGGTTGTGGCCTAAGAGCCTTTATGTTGGGAGGGGGTAGGTTTGCAGAGGGAGTGTAAATAAGGCATGTGTACCAAATTATACAATGATATGTGGTGGTCAAGCAACAGCAAAGGATAAAGGGACCCAAATGGATAAGGAGAGATTCAAGAGGTATGGCTAGACTTAACATGCTATCCCTCAATGTGAGGGGCCTCAATTCACCATACAAAAGAAAAAGAGTGAGAGAGATGATAAAAGAAAACAACATAGATATATTTTGTTTACAAGAAACCCATCTACTAGAAAAAGAGGTATATAGGTTTGCGAATAAAAGCATGGGTCTATTGGAAGCCTCATGTGCCAGCAAGAAAAAAGCTGGTGTCCTAATAGGTATAAACAAAAGGTATGATTTTAAATTGGTGAACACCATAAAGGATACAGAAGGAAGATTTCTATTAATAAAAGGACAAATGCAAAATGCATGGCTCACTATAGTAAACATGTACGGACCAAATAAGGAATAGTTAAACTACTATAGGAAATATATACCACTCACAATTCAAAATACCAAAGGGACACTAATAATTATGGGAGACCTGAACACACCCCTAACAAGCCTAGACCTGTCAAAGACCACACCTATGAATAAAAGGCAAAGTAGTATAGGGGACCTAATAGATTCTCAGGGAATAGCAGATGTTTGGAGACATATAATTAATAAAAGTAGAGAATATTCCTACTATTCCCAAATACATAACTCCTACTCCAAAACTGATCATGTGCTTATGTTTAAAAATGACTTAGAGAAGTGCTGTGCAGCATATATTATACCCCTTGTATTTATTGATCATAACACAATTGGAATCAAAGTGGGACTGGGGGGCAAGGCTCAATGGAATAAACCGCAGTGGAGCTTCGATAGATCACTACTTAAAAATACTGATGCCAGGAACAAGATTGAGGAAGAGATTAAAGATTATATAGACTTAAATAAGGGATCAGTAATGCATGCCTCCATGTTTTGGGAGGCTGCAAAAGCCACACTCAGAGGGAAAGTAATAGCTCTGAAAGCACACATACAAAAGAAGAAAAGGGAAGCAAGGGCAGAGATATATGCAGAACTTTAAAAATGGGAGGCAATAAATAGACAAACCACTTCAAGGATAGCTGCAGGGAAAATACTGAAAATAAAAGAAAGAATAAACACATTAGAACTAGAAAAAACCACAAAACAACAGAAATGGGTGAAATTTTATTACTTTAATAACAGCAATAAAGCAGGGAAAGCTCTGGCACAATTGGTAAGAGCACAACAACAGAAAAATACTCTTACTAATATTAGGGCAGAAGATGACTCGGAAGTCCACAGTCAAGAAGACTACAGGGGACCTTTTTGGAGTTCTACGGTAGTCTGTATAAGGCAGCAGAGCCAGATCCTGGGGAAATTAAACAATTTATTAGTGAATTAGAAATGCCCCACCTAAATAGGACTCCGTTCAGCTTTCTGAATTCCTTAATCACAACACAAGAGGTGTCTGATACAATCAAAAGTATGCAAGCCAATATGGCCAATGGGCCAGACGGGTTTCATGCAGAATTTTATAAAACATTCAGCAAAGAGCTAGCCCCACACCTAACTGAGTTATATACCTAACTGAGGTATATAATGAAATTTTACAGTCAGGGAAAATGTCCCCCACTTTCTACGATGCACAGATCACACTGGTGCTCAAACCAGGGAGGCCAGTGAATGTTTGTGGTAGTTACCATCCAATTTCACTCCTAAATAACGATTTTAAAATATTCACAAAAAATTTGGCCACTAGATTGGCAGCAATAGCAGGAGAATTTATACACGCCGACCAAGCTGGATTTATTCTCCATAGACAGGGAACTGACAATATCAGAAAAGTGATAAACCTGATACACACGCAGGAAATAAAGACCGTCGTCTCGAACTCCATGATAATTTCTGCTGATGCGGAGAAGGCGTTAGATTATGTGCAGCATACATTCCTCTTTGAAATGCTAAAAAACTTGGGAATCGGGGGCAATTTTCTAAAATGGGTAATGGCAATATATGCGCATCCCAGATCACAACTGAAAATCAATGGGAATATAACAAGAACTTTTGAGATACAGAGGGGCACGAGGCAGGGTTGTCTGCTGTTGCCTCTTTTATTTGACGTGGCAATTGAGGGGCTGGTGGCGGCAATTTGTCAAAATAGGAATATTAAGGGAATGATGGTAGGAAGAAAAGAGTATAAGTTATCCCTATTTGCTGATGACTTAATCTTGTACATTAGAGAACCCTTGGAATCTATACCACACCTCATGCACACTATTGAAAGTTTTGGGAGGGTGTCGGGTTATAAAATTAATAATGATAAGTCACAAGCTCTAATATTTGCACAATCGGAGGACGACCGAAATAAAATTAAAGAAGCGAGCCCGTTCCCAGAAAAACCTAATGGGATTAAGTACCTGGGGATAATACTAACGCGGAAGTGTAAGGACCTCTATAAGGCCAACTTCCCCGGAATACTAGAACAGGTCGAAATGGACTTTGAAAATGGAAAAAAGTGGAATGCTCCTGGCTCAGGAGAATAAACCTATTCAGGATGGTCGGATTTCCTAAATTTATATACAAATTTTTGGCCCTCCCAATAAAATTACCAAAATCATTTTTTAAACAAGTAGAGGACATGGTTAAGGAACTAATATGAAGGGGAAAGAAACCGTGTATTAAAAAGGATACAATGTTCACTGCTAAGGAGAAAGGTGGACTAAACACCCCAGATATGAAATTATACTACAAAGCCGCAATCCTGAGAGCGGTACAGTATTGGTATCATTGCCCAAGACAACCAGAATGGTGCGAGATAGAAAGATAAATAATTCAACCAACTTCCTTAGCAGAGCTCCTAGTAGATGAGAGGAAACTGACTGAGACGGGGGTCAGTGAGCACCCGTTTGCTAACCCTTTACTTACAACATGGAAGGGAGTGATGAGAAAGCTAGGCCTACAGGGTAAAGCAACACCATACTCACCAATTAGACGAATAGTGATGAGGGAGTCACAGATAGCTCATGCCCTACTTAAGTAATTAGAAAAGAAGGAAGTCAAATTGGCATCACAACTATTTAACAAAGATAAATTTAAAACCCTTGAAGAGAGAGAGAAAATAACACCGACAAAAGTGGACATATTTCTATACCTGCAGTTGAGAAGCGTCTTCACGCAACCAGGCCTAAAAGAAGCCTTTGCTAGGGAACCTAAGGGAATAGAAAAGATTCTATTTAGCTTAACGGGAAGAAAGGGCAAACTCTCTAGGATTTATCAGGACCTGAAAACTATAATATACCCCCCCAAGCAGCTATACCTACCAAGGTGGGGAAAGGATATCAATAAGGAATTTACAGAAAAAGAAAAAGAAATTATATGGGGGCATTTGTATACCTGTGGGTCAGCCCTAGAAGTCAGAGAGACCCTACTCAAGGCCACCACAAGGTTTTACCTAACCCCAATGCAGCTTAGGCAAGGGGGAGATAGGTATGGGAAGGGTTTATGTTGGAAGGACTGTGGTATGCAGGCAGATCTATTGCATTGTCTCTGGAAATGTGTATATGTAAAGATCTTTTGGAGTAAAATTTGGAAAATTTTGTACAAAGTAAACAAGGGAGTAGTCCCTTTCAGACCAGAAATAGGGATCCTAGGTTTGTATCCAGACAATAAAGCATTGAAGACACACCAGGTGGCACTGAGGACACTTTGCCTGGAAGCTGTGAACATTATAACAAGACATTGGAAGACGGAGGGCGGGCGGCGGGGAGCGTGGAGGGGGCGGGGCCGTGCGGCCGCACATTCCACCGTGTGGCCCCGCCCCCTCCCCGATTCCCTGCCGGGATCCCCCGGAACGTCTATTAGGGCATTACGGGTCATCCCAGTGGGGGATCATTTCATTGATTTCGTGACGGGGCCAATTGGCCCCATCACGTCTGAAAACACCCACTGATGTACAATGCTGTGAAATGTTAATAAAAGAGTTATAATTTGAAGGGGGGAAAAGCAGCAAGTGAGGGAGAGCTATCCTAAAGAAAACATGGAAGAAGGAAGTACTGAGGTTTACTGAGATGGGGAGCGGGAACGTAATTACCTTCCACCATTGTGAGAATGAAGCTTTCTGGAGTAGGATACACTGTTGTTTGCAAAGGTATTTACTTCCCCTTAAACTCACTTTAATTTCCTTTCTTGTGGAAACGCAGGGTGTGTGCATAAAATGAGTTAGAAGGTACATATCTCTTTTTTAAAAAAAGTTTGTGTGAACAAACCCACAATTTCCTGATGGAGGGCACTATCCCCACACTTCAAATTTTGAGCTGTCACAGAAACCAACAGCCTAATTTTAGCTGTGAGGAAATTCTCCTGTCCGTACTTCTGGCAGAAGTAGCAATAGCATGGGGGGGAGGGTCTGATTCTCATAGGGTTGCCATATATGCAATTTTTTCCAGGACACTTATAAAAAATCCATATTGCAGGGCCTGCAGCATGGATTTTTCATAAGTGTCCTGAAAAAATTTGCATATATGGCAACTCTAGGTTCTCAGCAGCATGGGGGACAGCAGATTGTGCGCGGAGCATTAGGGGCAGGGCTTCCGTGGGCCATTGTTTTCCCTCCCTTTCCCTGAGCTGACTCCCTTGTTGTTACCCTCCTTTATTTAGCCAAATCCTGTATG